>JXSR01S026857.1:16260-31935 GCA_000969725.1 Ophiothrix spiculata | reverse complement strand
CCCCCCCCCTCCCTGGGTAGACGAGGGTTAATGTTTATTTCACACGCTCGGTATGTCGAAGTCCTAGGATACTAGTAATTCTTTGGGTAATACTTATAGCATGAGCCATATCTTCCTAGAATATTTACAGCTTTGATATTAAGTACTTATAACAATAGCTCAGTCTCTCACATTATATAATATCTATATTCTAAAATGAGTACCCACCATGATTAGTGATCTACTCAGGGTGTAACATAGAAGTATGTATCTATATAATTTTTTAAACAGATAGTTCTACGAAGCGGGGTGTACTCTATAATGTCATCCATTGCGCTTATTTCAGCGAACACTTTTCGACCGTACCATGGCCGGGGGGCGTACAGTGTCCGTTCAGAGTTCGGAGATCGAGGTGTAATTCCATGATTTTAAAACATGTACTTTTTAGTCATTTATAAGTAGATTATCATGTAAAACTTCGTTTTAGGTAAAACGCAAAAATCAGATGTTGTTACGATTTTTTAGAAAATGTGGATTTTGCCTATATTTTGCCTAGAAATGCAAATTTTTCACATTTTGGTAATTATGACGTCATTGTGACGTCATTCATTAACAAATGACCTTTAATTTGGTATCAATGGAAAGAGACGACTGATACCTATCCATTGGTAACACATACGTAGATCTGGCGAACTCGCTATTAAAAAATTGGGCTCTCCGTATAATATGTTTGTGAAAATCGTATAACAAGGGTTAAACCTAAACATCCCCGCTGGTATACCAGAATGATAACTACGGTAGAGTTAATGACCGCAATTGGTAATGTCCACTATTATTTCCATTAACATTTTCTCTACAGATGCTGAAACTATTCATTACGGTAGCATGCTGGACCACGACAGTACCTTGGATGACCAACCGGACAGTACATTGTACCTCAAAATAAATGACGCTTTCAAATACGATGGTCGCCTGGTAGCGTGGGAATTCAATGCAATTGAAACTGGGCTTATCGCACTACAGGTAAATTTTGTAAAGATTCTTTTTATAAGAACTTTTGTATCCAATAATAAGCAAATAACAATAAATTGTAAGTAACACGTGAAGGTTGTCATTTCTCATTACAAAAAGATAAATCATCTTGCTATTCCTCGGAGTTGATTGGTGGCATGTCATTTTAAGTACGGTCCTTGACTTTAGAACAAGCTTCCGCGTTCAGCCAGATCATCCAGGACACATAAAAAAATTGACTTGCTTCCTAATAGTGGCTTTTGTTTTCCCATGCTTTATTTGTTTTTCTTTGTTGTAAAACGCGATGATCATTCTAGGAATTGCGCGATATAAGCAAAGCACGTTATTATCATTATCATTTTTTGAAATTACATTTTCCTCAGTGAATTCTTAACCACTTTTGTAGGTAGCGGCTACAGGATGAAGGAATGCGCAAAGAGTGTTTACCACGCACCTCCATACTTGATTAATATAAAACGAAACATTTTCAGAATAAACCTAGTTTTTCACCCAAATAGTGTTGTATTTAGTTTTGTGAATTAGCTTTGTATTAATACAACGGCGTAATAATGTCCACATTTTTACCAATGATCGTCATGGCTGAAATTCTGAATCCCTTTTTGCTCTGCAGGTTTATCGACCTCGTTGTGGAAGTCAGTGGGAGAAGTTTTGTTATCGCTCATTCTCCTGCATTCGACGACGTTACGAGTGTGAAGAACAGGACAGTATCTGGAACAACAACACCGCATGCGCAGTAAATGGAAACCGAACTACAGGTCGCTTCAGTTTCACATCCAGAGATTGCATACGTAGTGATAATACATTGGAAGGCAAACACATCTTCGAATCTATGCCACTCGATTTTGAATATGTTGGTGAAGTAGAGTATGACATTCCAAAATTAGGGCGTAATTTTATCTCGCTAAATCTTGACGAACATATTGACGTCCTCAAAGGTGACGTTATAGGGTGGTACAATTCTAATGCAGGCAAAATTGCCTATATTGAAGCTACTGATGCATCGGAGTTCATTCCTGATGTGAGGGGTTTTGACGCCAGAAACACGGATGGATTCACGGCTGTTGCTACTGGTTCCACAGTGCATGATTATAAACACTCTTTGAAAGCTCATGTTGTACGTCCATCCCTAGTTCATGTGTATCATAACTATACATGGCCAGAGAACAGGCGGAATATTACCATCACTGCTAACAGTACCTTCTCTACAGATGTATTTGATATCCAGGAAATTAAAGTCCAGGAATACATTGTCAACGTCAGCTTTATTGCTCCAACCCTAGGTAAGATCTTGTTCCATGAATTCGATGTTGATATCTCCGGGGATGACTCAAACTTTGCGACATTCTGCTTGCGTTATGTGCATAAAATATTCTGTAGTGATATTTTTAAAGAATGCAGCATTTCATCGGCCTTATATTCTATTGGTGCAATTATTCTTCATTGCTTCAGACGCTGAAATCACCCCTATATTCGTATTATACCATACCAAGGAACTTAGATGTAAAATTTCCTTATACCATCTTTTTAAAAGAACATGAATATAAGACACCAAATTGTGTTGAAAGTTGACGCTAAAACAACCAAAAACCAATCCTTATTCCTTATACCATACTTTTAAAATAACCCGAATATAAGACATCAAATTGTGTTGAAAGTTGACGCTAAAACAACCAAAAACCAATTAATTCCTGCTTTGTACCCATAATGTAAAGTTGTGCGTCTTCGAAATATGTTAGTTACACTGCTCTGCAATCTCAAAGCGATGAAACAGCAGGGACAAAATCAGAACTGTGCCATAAGCTGAGCAAATATTCTCGTTGCTCTCTTGATGATATATTATGTCCGAAAAGAAAGCATTTGAGAAAACGCAAATACCCAATATTTAGATGATTCATTAAATTTCAGGATAGGACGCTTTGAAGAAACATCAATATCCAAAATAAAACTTTTTCAAATGAGCTCAAGTTTCTTATTTACCTTACTATCCTTAATTACAAAGTCATGTTTTTTCAAAGTTATATTTTTCAACTTTGTTTTTCAGCCGTCACCACTGAGCAAGAAACGTTATACGTGGAGGAACATCCGGGCACTGAAGTTACATACCATTGGTGGTTTGGTAATGGTGATTATGCAGTGACGCAAGAGATGGCAATCAATTATACGTGGCCTGATGATGGCGTGTATAACATCACACTGATGGCAGTCAATGACATCAGCTTTATGGTGGTTGAGGCAAGTTTATTTTCATTCCTTCGCAATATATCAGCTTATATGTGAACAATTATTACCTACAATTAGTCATGGCTTAATAGTAAGCATGATAAGACTAACTAACACTAAGGTTGTCGATGCCTCCTTTAAATCACTCTACCTAGTACCTTCAATGCAGTTTTGCAAGTCTTGTGCTACAAGTCCAATATCCTCTGTGAAGAGTTTGATGTAGTCTTTTCCAGGTGGTCCCCTGGATCTCTTCCCATGAGATGGTTGATCAAAGCGAGTCTTTGGAAAATACTTCCGACTCACACCTGGCTCAGTGGCCGCAAAATTCTAGCCTCCGAATCATATTTACACTAGAATTTACAATTCTGGTTAAAAAATTCATCGGCATCCGCACAAAAAAAAAGGAAAAAGAAACAACAAGTTGGCCTGCCAAAACTGCCAAAGAATTACTGTTGTATTCATATTTCATTAAAACTCAAAAATGATCAGACGGACCGCAGGTACTACGCGTTAATGTGGAGTCGAAATGTACCAGCTCGTAGTTACCAACAGATGGTCGGCATTCACGATATTGAAGTCAGCTTTGGCAATGCGTCATTATTTATATTTCATTTTATCAACATTAGGTGGTGCTGACACTGCAGGTAACCGCTACCCTATCGGTAATAAGGCGCAGTCCCGCCTTAAAATTAACATTCGTAACAAGTTCTCGAAAAACAAATGTATGAGCCGCACGCGCATTCGTACCAGCACGAGTCACATACGATATAGGTGTTATATTTATCACCTTCTTATCAAATTATTTTGTTTTATTCGTCTTTTAACAGAGCTGGGTAGTATTACAACACCGTATAACAAACTTCACTTGGTTGGACTCCGTACCCCCTACCACGTGGCCACAGTATCCCGTCACTCCAAAGATATTCGGTAACGAGACCGTCATTAACTTCGGCATGTTCAAAGGTACGCATATTCGATATACCATTGATACACATCAGACATACATGACATTGCTTATGCCTAAAAATGGAGATGGCGCCAGTATTCGACAGACTATCGTCACGATCATATTAGAATATTAGTTCGAATCCAATATTATGGCAAGACGTAGAATAAGCAGGTAATACGTGACGGTGACCATATATTGTTGGGTAACTTTTCAATTCAAATATAGCGATTTGTGCTATAGAGATATAGTACATGTTAATAAGTTGAAATATGTTTAATACCAGCTATTTACATTTGTATTTCATCTTACTAAGTTGTCACCAGAACTACTGGTCTTCAACATGTCACGTGACATGTCTTTGATTATCGTTTTTGCATAACCCCTGTACATCTCACATAACAGATATATAGATGCATTAGGTGCCGCAATGTAAGTGTCCTTGACAGTTAACATGAAACGTGTCTTCTCCTCTTTCAGGAACCAACCTCACTTACGAAGTAAACATAGGAGATGACATAGTTCCGACATTCTTTATGCAGTGGTATGAAGATGTTGACGTAGATGGACTGGTACCTAATCGTACAGATCCACTCTCTGGTCGTCTTCAACTGTATCATGATGGTAAGTATGACTATGTTTCCAAGTCATAAATAATCTAAAAAGTTAAATAATTTTATCGACCTGTTTTCCAAACAAAAATCTCAATTGTGGTTTTTATGTCTGGAATGCTTTGGGAAAACGTCGGCTGGGCATCGTGAAAGCATTAGCTATGGACTTGCGACATCATGTGCGAAGCGATTAATTTTAAAGAGTTATTAAGACGGATTAAATCTTCAGAACTTTCTGAAAATTCAATGTTAGCAGTGTAATTTCTCAAAATGCACTTCCAATGTTTTTCATGAAAAAAAAATGTTAAGATGTTTTGGGAACCTTTCGCGACGTCCTGCGGAAACATGTAAGATGCAAATATTACTCAGTGAGCCCACTACTAATGCTCCTCGCACCATCCCCTTTTTAGTGGTGCCAAAGTGTCATTTAAAATTATTATACTGTATACAATCCAGACACAGCATCATTGTTATTATATCTTTATCATGTTAATACGTAAAATAAAGTATGGCGATCAAGTGGTCGTCTATATCTTATGTACTCACAAAAATTATCTGCTTTTTATTCTTTGCAGGTATTCAAGGAAGTGTGGTTACAGTATACGAATCAATAGGGTATTATCCAGTATATATCAACGTATCGAATCGCGTCAGTTGGGCCACGCTAGAAACAGTAGCTATCGTACAGATTGACATTGTCAATTTCCGCATTGTGAGACCTCCTCCGTTCCCGTATGGTCAACTCCAGCTAGTCGGCCTTCGGTATGACACTGGTACAAATCTAACTATCATTGGCGAATTCAATAATGTCCCCATGAATCTTACAAATTCCTCACTTTACCACATGAACGATATACTTGGGGAAGGCTTTGTGGCAATCACCCCTGACTTGTATGACGATCGAGGATTCTATCCTTTGGAATTTACTGCTTGGAATCTTGTAAGCGGTCCATACACAGATAGTGTCCTTTTACAAATTGAATTTGCGATTGAAGATTTCAAAATGTGGACATCAGAGATTTATGTTATTCCAGGAACACCAATCTCGTTCTCATTTGATATGTTGATTGGTTCAGATTTGACATTTGAAATCGATTATGATGATGACAACGTAACGGTTATAGAGACACTTCAAATGAAACGCAAAGACAATGACTCTTTCACTGAATGGCATGACTTCGACGTAGCAGCTGACTACAATGTCACTATATGGGCTTCAAGTTGTGTCAGTAACGTGACAGTGTGGACGTACATCAAAGTGCAGAATCCTGTTGATAATGTTACTATGGAGGTATACACACCGGGTGTCATTCCATTTGAGCAAGTTGGTCTACTGAGACATGATTTCCCATTTCACGGCAACCAATATGGTCCACCAACTGATGCCGAAGTCGACTACACTTTCACAAAGGGACGAAAAGTCATAGTGTATAATGAATTTTTCCCGATCCAAACTTATAACCCTGTTGTTCAAAACATGTCATTGGCCAAATTTGGCACGTATGATCTAGCTGTAAATATTTCAAATCTCGTAAGCTGGATGCTCTTCACTGCTTCAATTGACATGGAACAACCGATATTGAACTTTACGGTGGAGTGCCCAAAACCACATATCAAAGTGGATAAAAAGGCTCGGTTGATATCATCCTTCACGTGGGGATCAAGGGTTTCCTTTTTTTGGGACTTTAAAGATGGCCATCAAGTTTCAGTTGATATCGGCGGAAATCAAGATCGAAAACACCAATATAAGGTGCCGGGAACATACTATGTCACTGTGTTTGCATCTAATCTGCTAGGTCATGTCTCTTACACACTACCAGACCCGGTTAAAGTACAATATGCAGTGCGAAACATGGAATGGACTGGACGGAGACTAAATCGTCTTTATACAGCACAAGGATACACCACTGTACCATTCCAATTACATATGGCTTCAGAAACCCCCTTCCCCACTGAAGCACAATTTGAAATAGACTGGGACGATGGTAATACTGAGGCACCAGCGGATCTGACCCAGGACGGTGCTAACCCGTCCCTTGACACGGAAGTGCTGACAAATATCTTTAGTGTATCACATAACTACTTGGAATGGGGCAATTACAATATCACTATACGTATGTGGAATCTTGTCAGTGATGTCACTCTAGTTTACAATATATGGATATATGAGACGATTACACAACTTCAAAAGGAACTTGCATACAATGAGTTGATTATGGATGGAGATTATTCCGCTACCAACGTTAATGACACGGACGATCAAGAAGGTTTTGGTGCAGCCAAAAATTACTTTCCTCTGGAGCAAGCTCTTGTTGTGAAAGCTACCCATGCATCTGGTACAGGTCTTACTTATACATGGGACTTTGGTGACGTGTTTTACGAAGCACCAATCACAACGCCCACTCCAAACATTACCACGACAGAAGCAACCACAACAGAAAGCAATATGACGACAATACCCATTATGACTACAATGTCACGTAACTGTAGCATGTTGCGACTTGACTGGGTGAACCAAACTCTAAAGAGATTATATGAAGAAGATGAGGAACGCAGATTTGCCATGTGGGAATCCAGGCAACCCAATTGTACCTTGGTGTACCCAACACCACCGCCATTCAATTGGACAGCGTATAACTTGTCTCTTGCAAATGCAGATGTCACTACCTTGCAACCACCTGCCGACGGCACTGTTTGGTGTAATTTAACGGAGATAGCCATGCTGAACCAAGAGAGGGAAACTAACGGTAAGTCTTAGCATGGTTACTGTCGGTCATTGGTGTAACTATTTGGTGTAATCCCACGGCGAAAGCCGTATTGAACTAGAAGAGAAACAAACGGTAAATCTTAGTATGTTAACTGTCTGTCATTGATATCCCTATTTGGTGTAATCTAACGGCGATAGCCTTATTGAACCAGGTGAGAAACAAACGGTAAGTCTTAGCATGTTAACTGTCTGTCATTGACGGCACTGTTTGGTAAAATCTAACGGAGACAGCCATACTGAACCAGGAGAGTGGAACTAACGGTAAGTGTTGGCATGTTAACTGTCTGTCATTGATGTCACTATTTGGTGTAATCTAACGGAGATAGCCACGCTTAACCGAGAGAGGGAAATAAACGGTAAATGTTCGTATGTTTGCTGTTCGCCATGTATTCACTGAAGTTGGAATGAAACTGACAAACATAATTAGTAAGTAAATCTATATGAGATGCATTATTGTTTTCTTTAGCAAGCTGTTGACAAACTATTTTTCCATTTTTATATTCATTCATGCCAAGAACAGTCACTGATGATACGCAAATCTGTATTCTTTATAATCTGTATATTTTATCAACAGTGATGGTATTTGAGTTAAAAGAAAACTATAATAATAAGAACACACATAAAATAATGACAGAAATTAGTGTTTGATTTTGATGTCACAATACAATGAAATTTTACAGAAAAACCTCTATACCTGATAAAAGAAAATAGCAGTATAACGTCCATCTTCATTATGCTTTCTTGCCTTGCAGCAACCTGTCCTGACGGATGGCAAACCTATGGTAGCAATTGCTATTACATTGATCTTAACGAGGACTCCGTAGATTCTGCACAACAAACTTGCTCGGATTTGAACTCAACACTTACAAGTATACACAGTCAACTTGAACAGGATTTCCTCTATAGTAAGTGTAATTGTTTATAATGTATCATGTATCGCCGCAATAGTAAAAGCGCGTTATGCTCCAGGTGACGTGCGATAATTTTTATCATGGAAATTGCTATACAAAAACAGTTTGATTTTCGTAAAAAATTAAGTATGTTTATACCTTCATCTAACTATTGAAATGGAGACAATAAAACTCATGACTCGAAATGATCAGATTGAAATTTCAAGGAATAACTGGGTACATAAGTTTGATCCATTCTTTGAATCGTGCAAGAAATGGTGTACAGGTATGATACAGATGTCAAAAAACAAAACAAAAATTACATTAATAGGTCATCAATTATTGTTTTTTTCTTGGGTGTTATGTGATTTCTTAACCGTGTGTTTTATGAATAACCGATTATGTTGATTTAATCCGTACTTTCCAGATATATTTGGTAATACCCCAATGTGGCTTGGATTAACCAACGACACGGATGGCACGCCAATGTGGTCTGATGGATCTGAGGTAAGCCATAACACACAGATAAGTGTGTTTCAAATTTCCCGCCCACAAAGTTGTTTCATCATTGATCATGTCCTTCATTTGCAAAAAAGGAATAAAAAGAAATAATGAACATATGTCAAGTCGGTCATTAAACGTAAATATCATCTATTTTGTAATTTTTGTGATAAATGTTTCGAACTGGAATAATTGGGATAAAAGATCGGATTCAACATATCTACCAACGACATCGTTGATACGCTGGTCCCCGGCCTCTTATGTCTTCACCAACTCCACACTGACATAAGACGCAGGTATTCGCTAATGAATCTAAGCACTTGATTGGCCCGTGCCCTGAAGGCATTTGTTTTCCGCGTCAAACACACAACATGCGTGACGCATTGGTGATTGCGCGAATGCTTGTAACGCGTTGTTAAACGCGGGGCGCCATGCAGAGGTCGCGCATGTAAACATCGCCATTTTGTCAACCACTTCACCAAAGCCTTCCAATCACGAACGTTTGCTGTGTAGTTTGATAGGGCGAGGGAGCTGTCAAGTTGTGTAATTCTACTGGTCAAAATTTTGACTAATTTTGATCAGCCAATACCTGCGGTGATGGGCAGTCTGAACCATTATAGTGAAGCGCCAACATCGAGGGTACCAGCGTACATCGTTGAATGATTCTTAGATAAACAAATACATTTATCCAATTATAGCTGTTACACATTTCCTTTTTCTTTACATTTCGATTACTAGTATATCAGTAAACTACATTTAAGTCAACAAATATTTCCTATTTTTGCAAATACCAACTAGGTTCACATCGAGGATCACATCTAAAGCCTTTTAATTTCAAATAGACCACTTTCGTATATCCCATAATGCATCTTGAAACTACCGCAAATACGAGCTTTTTTGCACGAACGACCATATTAAACATTCTGCGCATGACGTCATTTGCGCAGAAGGTAATAATATGGTCGATTGCGCAAAATTTCCCGGATATACGGTACTTAGGAAAGTAGTCTATTTCAGAATAATCAGCCCCATATTTTTATTTCATGGACCATTTTGTATTTCATAGCTACCTATTTCTGCTTAGTAAGTTAATTATATAGTTACCATAAAGAGACACATTTTTCTCTTTATCAACAAAAACGGAACATGCTTCACCTCGGATGTGAGACAAAAACAACTAATATTTAAAAAAAAAATAGTTTCAAAAGAGAAACTGAACTATTGGATTAAGTTATTTTACACTCACCACTTTACGTGTTGATAACTTCAGAATATTTCATCTCCTTTTGCAGCTCAATTTTACATCCGGGAATCTCACTGAAATGCTAAACGGAAGTGAACCATTATGTGCGATTCTCACGCGTGGTAACGTTGGCTCCGAATGGCAATCTGTGTCATGTGATACTGCATATGCAGGTGTCGCCTGTAAATCAGCGCTAGGTAAGAGAGATAACTCACAAACGACTCATAAGTCTAAACTTACAAATCGGACCAAAGTAGATCTTCATATCTTTGAACTGGAGTGGTAAACTGAAACGGGACAAAAAGTATGTTGTAGAGTAATTACTCCACTTTAGAAAAATATAAATTACTATGATTTACTCTTTTGGCAACCATTTTTTAATATTTTGTATTTGCTCGTTGCATTAATATTGGGACAAGCTGTATCTTATGGTGTTGTATTGCATCAGGGTATACGGTATGGTCTGTTATTCTATTTTTTAAATGCATTTGTAAACAAAATATTTGTGAACCAAAAATATTGTATGTTATACCCCTCGTATTTGCAAAACTATTTTCTGAATTAGAGTTTACCAAGCAAGGGTGGTTGATACATTAAGTTCTGTTATTTGGTGGAATCGTAGATCTTGGTGTCCCTTCTATCCAAACATATAGGAAAATCCTTTCAATCAGCCAGCCATTGCGTTACATAATTATGATGGCTTAAAGGTACAATTGATACAAGGTCATACAATGAAAATATACAATATTTGAAAATATCGCAACAAAAGATATAATTCCAGCTTATCCTGTAAGTTTCAGATCAATATTTTTATGCACATTTTTTTATCCAAATGGCGACTTAAATAATATGTTAGATTTTGCCCCCCTTAACCTTGAATTTAGACGACCTAACCCTACCCAGCCTGTAGGGAGTACTCTCAAAATTACCACAAAGGATATTCAAATTCATTTCTATATAGCAAACTTCATAAACGAGAACACATGTACTGTTATAAAATAATATAAATACTTAAGTATTGCAGTGGCCTGGTAAAATCCTGATTTACTGCTTAACATTTACAACACTAGAAAGCCTTAAGCGTGCACTTCTGTGACGTCTTGATCTTTAGTCTTAAATGTATTTAACTTTACAGGTAACACAAGCAACACAGCTACAGCCTCACTGAACTGTACGATGCCAACAACTACATCCGAACCACCGACCACGGAGATCGAAACCACGACTGAATCGACTACAGAAGGACCCTACACTGTATGTGCCCCTCTCAAACCAATAGATCTTCTACTTCAGGAAGACGCATGCGCTAATATCACAAGCAAAGTTATGATGGACATGCTAAACACAACCCATATTGCACTGTTGAATTACACTTACTTCTACGTTGGTCAAAATGACACATTCAGTATGGATGATTGGGTCAACTTTTATCGAGAGTTCCTGTGCCTTGGTCATGAGAGAATCTTGATAGAAGCTATCGATTACGTGTGGAAATATAACATGACAGATATTATGGAGCCACTTATTTGTCAAGAAGAACCACCACCTACGTCTCCTCCACCAACAACATCGCCGCCACCAACAACTACTCGTGGACCAACGTCGCCAGCTACAACACAGCCGCCGTATGTTGTAGAAACCACAGAACCCAGAGCGATATGGTGGTATAATAGGCGTGGTACATACAGGGTTACGTTGAATATTTCGAATCCAGTGCATTGGGTGACTGTGACTAAAACAGTTGTAATACAAAGAAGCATCTTTAATTTATCGATGTCAGATCACGGGCCACGACCACGTAATACTACTATAGAGTTCCAACTAAATACTGGCAACATTGGGACTGACGTTTGTTACTTTATGGATTTTCGTGATGTTACGTCGGAAATCAATCAATATGCTTTTTGGGGACACCGAGACACGTGCGAGGCAAGGTATCCTGATCATTTTGCTGACGAGTTCTTACGGTTTACTGAGGTCAGTAATAATTATCTAGAAGGATTAGCAGCAGCTGGTCTTGATCCAAATATCACACTGACTAATGTCTTCATGAAGGTGAATCTTTATGGAATTCGTCTGGTTGCGCATAACATGGTATCAGAGCAGTTCGTCAAACTGCCAACTGCTGTAACAAAGGGACTTTGTTTTTACCCAGTCCTTTCCGTCAAAGAGAAAAACAAATGCGATCAATATTATCCATTCTGTGACGAATTTGGCAACAGAGAATATTACGCTTCAAGAGATGTATTTGTGTATTCTACAGCAGAATTAAATTGTACGTCTGCTAAATACGCAATGTATACTTGGCGTGCATTCTCTGTAAATGAACAGCAGGGGACTGAAGACGAAATATATGATTTAGGCGACTCAGAAATGTCCGGATTTACTCGCAGAGAGCTTGCAATCAAAAGTTCGGTGCTCGATTACGGACTCTATAGATTTGAACTCAATGTCTCTATGTGGGGTGAAATAGGTGTAGAAAGTATCGAAGATGTCGAAATTCGCGTGGTACCAACCCCACTGGTAGTAATCATTGGTGGCGGTTCAGAGCGAATGGTGAGATGGAACGAAATCATTAGTATAGATGGTGAAAGTGGCACATATGATCCCGATGTTCCTAGAGACAACCGTGAGGGCATCCGATACATTTGGTTGTGCCGTCGAGAACATGAAACTTTTAGTGAATGGAACTGGAATTATACAGAAATGATATCCCCTGGAACCGTCAATGCATCGTTTGTCCATGAAAAAGATGACTATGGAGGTTGCTTTGGAAGAGCAGGGTTTGATAGAGGCGGTTACGGAAGTAAGTATACATAGATGATGTTGTGGTCTTTTCTTATGTGTCCATCTCTATTTCCGGATACTTTATGTTTATAGAAGTAGTGCAACTTTTTGCATGTAGACATGAAAACTGCGCCTGAACTCCAGAAGAATTATCTAAGCAGGTACAATAGTATCTAATGAGAAAAAACATTTCCATTTATTGATTACGTAATCAAATCAATTCTATCGAAATACCTAATTAACAAATAACTTACGGCAAAATTGTTTAAAAAAATCACAAATCATGCTAATAACGAAAAATTTAAGACAAAAACAACAAAAGCTTTTCCGGGCCTTCAATAAATAAAATTTAGTATACCTGGGTAAAAAAAAATCAAAATTTATTACCAGAATTGATAATAATGTACCTGATAAGGTTCGCAAACTTGATTAGGTGCTCTGCCCGGACTGCGGAGAGTTGAAATGGTGTTTCATTTAGGAAAATGGTGTAAGATGCCCATTTCTAATTGTAACGGTCAAGTTTACATACGATAACTACATCACTGTTAGCAATAAAATAATCTGCTATCAATACCAAATCCTATATATCATGCTGATTTTGTTACACAAACATGGTCCTTCAATAAAATGAGTACAACAAAGTTGCAAATTTTTATCCAATTTTTCACGGCACACGAATCATAAAGGTAACTACTACTTTCTTCCAAAGCGCATCAGCATTATTTAATCGTTAATCGTGGATCCATTTCGTCTTCTTTTTTATTTCAGGCAAGCTAAATTTTACAACTGGTATAGTAGAATTTGATACATTCTACATGTTTGAAGAGATGACGTATGAATTGAAGTTGATAGTGATGAAAGGAACGAGAGAAGCTATACGCACCCAGACGTTATACGTTGCCACTGGTAATCCACCCAATATGGTGATCACGTAAGTACCGAGGAGTGTTATTCATGCACAATACAGAAACATCTTAAAAATCCGGTGTCCATCTAAAATTAAATCTGTACCGCCAATTTGGAAGCTTCACTGCGGGGTTCATACCAGTAAATAGCTGGTCTATTATTTTACATGTTAAACAAATAAATTAATGGCTCTTGTTCTCACCTTATTTTTCTTCAAAATTATGACATATCCTTGCATTTAAGGTGAACTTTGATATGGGTTGATCCACAGTGGTCGATCGGCTTGATTTCGCGAAAGCCCATTTTAAAGTGGCGTCTGCTACTTCAACCAAAATTGCACAGTATTTCTAGTGTGCGTGTGTGGAGGAATGCAAAGTAAAAAGGTCAAACCATGGGCATTGTATATGGTCAGATGCTGAGGAAAGATTTAGGCAAAAATATTTAAAAAAAATTTAATCAAAAATATATTTAAAATATTTAATCAAAAAACAATGACCAATCTGGGGTTCAATCAATTTTTCCCACTTGTTTTTAGGAACTTCGGTTTCAGCGCTAATTTTAAAACACTTAGTAGAGGGCGACATTATTTTGTGAAGTACATCCATAAGGAGCTAATACTACACTAGGAACACAACAAACTCTTTCATCATGTTCATATAACGTTGTTTCTCATGAATCTTAAGTGTTTTGGATTTTCGGTATTTAGTTAGCAGCTCCTGAACAAGAATTAATTGATTTTCTGTTTTCTTTTTTGATAACCAGGTGTAAAACGAACTGTAAAAATAAACTGAATCCGACAAGTCGAGCGGCGTTTGAATCCAGAGACTTGGACGCACGAAAGGGTGTTCGTCTCTACTACAGGTAGGTAATTTGCAAAGGTTTATTTCTATACGTAGATCATTTATGGATAATTTGTTTTTTCAAACGGGGATCATTTACCTGCCTTATATTATTACTTGATGTACCAATAACTATAGTGAATATTGATTCATTCTGTGATTCTAATGAAAATCTCCATAAATCGTATCATATATATACTAACAAGACTTCGTCTTCATCATAAGTATGTTTATTCCGATCTAATTAGGTGGGAACTGTTTAGAATCGTACCAGCCGAGGAGGATAAAGTAAGCTACGTCAAAATACCAACTGCAGAATGGCTGTCTTACTCAGGAACTGGGGACTCCATGGCAAATTTGGCGCTTGAACCCGATCTGTTTGCAGACGATAGTGAATATCGTATAAGCGTTTTTGCTGATCGAAACCCAAAATTTACTAACTTTGGTAAGAAACTACATGTATTTAGGTATCTGATATATAGGCCTAAAGCAGTAGGTTTACAACCGCCCACAATGAAGACAATTAGAATAATCAGTACATTTGTTTAGTTTGATTTTCAAGTCATGATTTAAAGTCAATCACAAGTTACAGCCGATTTTGATGACTTGTTTACAGTCACAATTACTCCGACCCTACCAAGATGGCGTCTAGAATAGTCTGCGTGTATGCTGCATATCGGCTCGTGCAAACCCTCTATTGAGGAGCAAAGCGACGGAACATTTTTCGTTGTCGGCCATTTTGTAATCATGAGCACACTTGAGACAACGATTCTGATTGGATCAAAACTCAGATATGACGTCACCTCGCGCATGCATTTGGTGGCGATGGAAACTTGGAAGAAAGCGCCCTCTTTTTCGGTGAACTTAAGGTTCTGCTATTATTGTATGCTAATTTGATGGACTAATACTTTTGAAATAAATAAACAAATTCAGTCGAAATCCTTTCTGAACTGT
>JXSR01S026857.1:0-13221 GCA_000969725.1 Ophiothrix spiculata | reverse complement strand
TCATTAAGGTAGTTAAATAATTCAACTGAAAGGAATATTCAATTAGGTCATCCGGACTTAGGGTTTCTGTGAGTGGCAAATTTTATATCCCAACAGGTCAACACAGAAAAGCCGCCACAGTTGTTCTCATAATGCATCTCATTTGCATGGGACATTTAAACATTACTACGCAAGAAATAATTACTTGATTCAGTATCTTTTCAATTATTCATCCGATATTTTAGGTCAAGTTCCATCACTGTTTGATTTTTTAGGATAAAAACAAGCCCACTTTTCAATGTCAATTTTTCCCGTGATACATTGATTAGTTTTTGGCTTACAAAAGCAACCGTGTTGGTGGCGCAGCAATTTAGAATATTTTGTGTTTATGAACATTATTTCTATCATCAAGTGTCCAATGTTGGATGTCGGCGTTTTTTCATTTTTAAAATGAAAAACTGTTGGTGCAAGTAAGTTTGGGCTAACAAGTGCAACCGTTGGTGGAGCTTTGGATTACCTAACGGATGAATTACCTGTTGTTAACACATATTATTTCTATCATCAAGAGTACACTTTGGATGTCAACTTTTACCCATGGTGCTCTAGTATAGTTAGTTTGAGTTCGCATGAGCCACCTCTTCGGCCGCTTTTTTTTTCAAACGTGTGTGTTGTTTATTTACATTATTTTGATCATCAAGTTGACACTACGATTGAATGTCGACGTTTCTCAGGGTGCCTTACTTTTGGGCTCACTAAAGCAGAAGCTAATGCCGAAGTGTATTGCAAATTATAACGAAACGATAATAATTGTGTGTGGTTCATATATATTCATCATTTATAGGTTATTGCACCAGTTTTAAGTAAAGCAGAAATGAGTGAAAAGTTGAACAATTTGACAGGAGAAGGCAGCACTATGGCTACTATGATTGCTTCCGGGGATTCTGCTAGCGCCGCCAACGTCGTCGCTGCTTGTGCTGGTATGCTCAATATCGCGGCCGAAGAGGCAGCATCTACTTCAGTGGCGACAACGATGGCATCATATACAACAACTATGGCAGCTACGACAGGTAATTTGTCGGATTGATCCAACCCGCTTACCTTGAAGGTCGGGGAACGGTCATCTTAATTACAAAATCATAAACGAAAACATTGTTTCCACAATTAACTAAACTGTACCTGCCACAAAAATCGAATTATCGGGACTTTCTTTGACATTAATAATTAAATACCTTTAATCAAAACGTAGTGTCGGAGAGTAGTTTCGTTTTGAACTCTTTTTTGAAGGCTGCATGTATGTTTCGATGTAAAGTTACATGTAGCTCTGGACAAAATACTACATAAAAACATAATGATTCGTAATATCCTTGTCACATAACCTTGTGGCGAGGTTTACGGCGTCATACTGGGTTGAAATTTATCAGGCACCGATAAGAGTCCGCATGATATCAGCCGGTGACCGGATATTGTCTGTACCGAGCCCGAGTGATGCACCCGTCAGCCAAAAAGACGCCGAAAGCATGGCGAAAGGATTTAACTCGGAGTTAAAACCTTGTGGTTTGGTAACAATGTCTTCAGTTATGTTCACATAACAACCAGGCAACACAATCATTCACCGGTGTCATACAGATGTTTCGGCCATGCGGCTCCCTTCCGATTACCAGACTTCGGTCGGCAGCCGGTTGCTATGTGACCTTTAGAGCATGTTTAGGGAGATGCTAGGTGAAATGAAATTCAGGAACACTTCGATGAAAAAGCATTCAATAGAAACAGTCACTGTCTAAATTGAAGTTGGTATTTTTAATATTGAGTCCATGACCATGATGACCAATTGACTGATTCGGATTTTTATGTCAATTTTGATCACAAAAAATTGTGTTCTTCTCTGTTTTTCTACAGCCCCTATGAGCTTGACTACAGTTAGCGCCGATGCTGAAGCAAGTGCAGCAGCTGCAGCAGCGGAAGCAGAAAGGCTTGAACGAGAGTCTGTAAGTTCAGACATAGTTTTTTTGCCATCCACAATGTTATGAGGGGTGAGAGTTGGCCATAAGTTACGAGTAAATAAGTCAGTTAAAGAAATGTGACTTTTTCACCTATTACCTCGTCTGTATTATACGTGGAGTCTTTTTCGAAGGCCGATCATCGAAGAAGTTTGTATAATTGATTGAAATTAAGTTAGAGATTGAAAATTTGAATATTATATCATTATAAAGAAGCAACAAACGATCGAGACAATTAATTAAAAACTTAACTCAAAGTAAAGTCATGATCCAGTGCTTTGGTAGCAGAAAGTTCGCTTTGATATATTGTACGAATTGTTCATTATTTTATCACTATAGACCATTCCTATAATTGGCATATACTACCGCCGTTGATTGGGATACTTGGCCTCGTTCTGAGTTCCGATTCCCTGTCCAATTCTGTGGATTTACCATATCAACGGCGGGAGAATGTCAATTATAGAAATGGTGTATCATTAATAGTGATAAAATAATGAACAAATTGTGCATGGTACTCTTCGTACAATATATAAAAGTAAATATTACATTTACTGTTACTTTCTCATATAATCCTTTTCAACAGATGCGAGAAAACATGATAGGTGCTCTTGCTCTATCTCAACCGAATACCGTCGGGCAGATGAAACAGGTTGCGTCAGCATTCCAGGTGGCCACGTCAAATACCAATGAAATCTCAACCACGTCTGCGGTAGGTTCAACATTTGTTATTGCTGTTTTTGTTTCCGTTATAACTGGCTAATATTGTTTTGCTGTTATTATAATTGTTGTCAACGTCATTGTCCTCATTTTCATTGTTGTAAAGTTTCCATATATTGCTTCTTCACAGTCCAGCACAGTAGCAACAGGAGAGAAGTTCCTTGGCGTGTTACAAGATCAGGCTGGTTTGGCTGGGGCTGACGAGGTGGAGGAAAGTGGAGCCGGTATCTTGTGTATGGTTGGTAAGTGTATGAACAAAAAAAATCGATACATTTTACGTGCTTTTGATTTGCCTTTTTTGAAATGTTTCCAATTGTCAAAGTATCAAACTTGTTGGACATATTTTCATCCAAGTTATGTATCAATCAAAGCCAAGGTTGATGAAATTTACGCCAAAGATCGTCACTTCATTGTTGGTTTTGAACAATTCTGCTTGTTGTCGTTGCTTTTGACTAATGTTCACTGTGAGAGTGATATTTCGACTAGATAACTGGAATTTTTCATCATGAGTGTCAACTTCTAGACATGCTAGATGAGGAAATATCTACAGTAATAATATGGATTTTACTACATAAAATGACAAAATTTCCCGTCAATTTTGTCAAAAATTGACTTCTAATGTTCCAAACAGACAAAAAATGGCAATGTGTTGTTTTTAGACTTAACAATAAGCTTAATTTTGGTTTAAATACTGTATGACAACAATATGAACTTCATCTTCCGATTTTCTAATTTATAGGAAATGCAGTGAATGGTGCTATACAGAAAACTGCCGAGAGCAGTGCCCGAGCAGCTGGCGCTGCAGAGGCAAGAAGGGCGCTTATTGGGACGACAACAATTTCGCCAGATTACGATTATTATGGCGGTCGTGCCGCTCGCGATGCGGAAGGGTCGGCTTCCATTAATGACGATTATCTTTTGGAACAAGAAGAGGCTGCAGCCGAAGCGGAGCTGGCTGAAATGAAGCGTTTGGTAAGGCCATTAAAAACGTGCTTCATAGCGACCTTCTTTTTCATGACAAACCTTTCATACGTATTCGTGAAATATTCGGCAAATGGTTGATAACCCATTTTACAACTTTGTGAGTGTTCTGGTTTTGCAACTCATTAAGCTGTGCAATCCGTGCCATTCTTTAATTAACTTAATGTGTAATTTTTCGTAAGAGATGTTCATATTTATGCATATCTCGGATCTATACATATATTTGAGTAGTTTGGACGGGTTGATTTAAATATATATCTTAAAGAATGGTTACTGAAGTCATTGATTCACAAAATATTTGTTCCAAATGTGGTTGTATTGCTAGAAATAAAAATTGTTGCAGTACAAAATAATGAATACAAGATTAATTTGTAAAAGTTATCATTAGAGGACAAGTGAATAATCCAAGTATAACCTTTCATCCTTGCCGGGATATTGTGCACCATGTTTCTTAATCATGATTACTAACTTTTATAATGAACTCTAAAATTGTTTTCTATCTTTGCTAGAATCGTGAACTGAGCGATAACACCAAGAATTTGGTGGGAGGTTTAATGGGCACAGTGAATGGCAACATGGTGACGGGCCAGGCTCCCGTCAATATCAATTCCCCTACAATGAACCTGGCTGTGGATAAGGCATTCACCAGCACCATGTCTGGAAGTAAGTAAAAAAATACTTTAAAACTAAATTGTCATACTATTGTTGCCAGGGTTTGTGACGCGGTTTTGTTAATTTTAATATTTAAGTGGTCAATAGGTCCTTATGGATTCAATATTTTTTGCGCAAAATCGCGAAAGTATTTTATCATCACCAACTTCTTTTTAATTGTCTAACTTTACATACGCTTCTTCTTGTGGCAAAAAGAAAATAAGTCAAGTCAAGTCAAGTGATACTTTATTTAGTAACCGGAACCGAAATTGCATTACATGAGATCATATAAAATAATTAGCATTATGTACATGTACAACAATCACAGCATATATAAAGAGCAAATCTCAATTCAGAAACAATGCCTCTCCTTTGATACCGAGAATAATGGATTCTTATAGCCCGAGGAACAAAGGAATAAAAGATAAATAAAATAAAAATCGTCCCTGCCGTTCATGTGCTAATTAGCGTAAATTAGCATTTTGAGGGAGTTTCTTAAATTTGTTTTCCCCATAAAATTGAAATTGAATTAATTTTTAAATTTGTTTTCCCCATAAAATTGAAATCAAATAACTCTTTCAAAATTCATTTCAGGAATGCAACTGTACTTGAATTTGCAAACATGGGCCACATTTAAAAACAAAATCCATCTGGAAATTATTTTTAAAGTTTTTGGCGGAAATTATTTGCTAAACACAACCAATCGGTGTTTTACCGCCATTTTGAAACGACTTGTCTGATTTCACAATTTTCCTGTTTGATAGACCTTTAACGATATTTTGACCTACATTTTAGTGTAAAATTTTATCGCGAAAACACTTTTCTGGTGTTGGGTCCATATGGATCCCCCTCCCCTTTGTACAGCAATGTACACAAGTAAGAGTTGAAAAGAAATGGAGACGTGTAAATCATATGCTAAAAGGCTATAAGTAACCTTTGCCTAGCATCTCCCCATGCAGTACCGTGATCTTTCTCCTTGTGCTGTCATGGTTGCTTGGATTTACCATAGGGTGCTTCTTTCCTTCCTTAAAACAGGCTATCTGCTTCAAAATAGGAGGTGAACTGCTGTCTTGGCGACAAGTTAAGAATCGCCACTTACAAAGCAAAAAGTGGGAAAATTAGATTTACAGTTTCACTCAAATGCTGATAAAATCTATCTTGACTCACTTTGAATATCGTAGTTTAAATTCAGGTGAATGACATATTTTGCTATCACTTTTATTTCATCAAGAATCATATGGCGGCGGTGATAATGGTGGTTCGTCTTTCAATATGCCACAATCGGACACAATGTTTGGAACCGGAAATGACACACTGCCATCAGTTGATACGCAGGTAAGTTTGTACCACATACACACAACAATTCTTAGAAAGCGCTCTAATATCTATGACAATAAAATGAAGGTTCTGCAAATCAAACTCTCCCGATACATACCTGCATATACCCTTCTTATTTCGTATTTTGGTGTGTTTTTGAAAGCTACAGAAAAGTAAAAAACAAAAAATAATTTTAGTGTCAAAAGCAACATTGTGTGGTTCTTGTTAGGACTAACGGTGGCGGTGCCCCATTTACATGATTCTTTATTGTTTAGAATTAATAACAGAGGAGCTGTACTTGAAAATGAAAACTACAGACACATAAATGTTCTTAGTGGAATAATAAATTGGAAATTAAGTATTGCTCGGATATAAATTTCTATTTAAGATTTTACTATGTGTTATATAATTAACTAAACTCATCGTCACTGGAATCTTTAACTATGTGTTATATAATTAACTACCATCATCGTCACTGGAATCTTTAAATCTTTAAAGGATGATGATGATGATGGTGATGATTACGACGACGACGACGATGACGACGAAGACGATGATGATGATTTTATACTTTTTATTGTTACTTTTTGTCTTTACAGGTAGTAATAGAGAAGAGGAATTCACGCACATGGGGTAATTCCTCCTCGTCTGTTATAGGCGGCACTGCCACCATTAATCTGGCCAATGACACAGGTGGCCCAATCAACTTGGATAACCTAGATGCCCCACTCGTGGTATGGCTGAGTCGAGGAGAAGACGAAGTCGATTTGGGTTCTATTGAAGTCATTTATAACCACACGAAACCACAGGTTGAGCCTATGATCATCCACGTTGTTAGTAAGTTGAAACATTGTTCTTTGATTCTGAAGACATGCTTTTAGACCTTGATTACAATTAACCAGTTTTGATCTATTTATATGTGATACTGTTTTGTGATTTTTTGCATATTCTGTTTGACGCAGTTATGGAATTTAGAGTGGATGGATATTTGCAAGTAAGCAATCAAATACATAAGCATATATTATGATGTATATTGCAGCAGCGAATAGAAATGGATAGATATCCAGGATTTATTTAACTCTGAAGCTGCATTGTATGCAGTACACACATACACGTCCTATATTGTAGTAATAATCGTTTCAGAATAAACATTCATGAAGCATCGTGGCATGTCTAGCCGTTTACTCATTTGGGATGTTTAACTGTGATTATTTTACAATTTTCTATCCTAGCTGTACCTGGCCTGTCAAGTCTCCACCTAGAAGCCCACGCCCTTGACTGGAATGGTACCGATGCTAACAACGTCTCGCTGTACGTTTACATGCGTATTGGCAAAGCACCCACGTTGGATATATATGACTTCAACTGCACATTACCCCATGACTACAGTGGCTGGGAGTATGAGAATGTATCTCTGGACACCCTGCCAGATCAGCACACATGTTTCTTGTCAAACACGCTTCTTAACAGGTAATTTATCCTCCTTATTTGTATTCTAGTTGAGTGATTATCATTGCGAACAATCGTTGTGTATGTAGTCTGAGAAGGTTTCCGATACACAAGCTACTGGTCTGTTTACCCTTATTCTACGAAAACAAGGGGTTGTATCACCACCGTCTATCAAATTTTTCTCTGACGCTGAAAATTCCTTAGACACAACACTAAAATGACTCAGTGTACCTGTAAGTTTATCCTTCGGGTTATTTCATAATTCAGCGTACAAATTCGACGAGATAAGAGAATATAGGCGGATGATATTGATTATGCCATCAATAGAAAAAGGGGACTGATATCTATCAATGTAAAGGCGGAACTTATATATATCAATTGGGTCTGTGTTAACTATAAAAACACTGGGGCGTTGGAACCCCGATTCTCCGTATACTATGTATCAGAAATCGCTCCATATAACAAGGGGTAAATAATTAAAGTTGAAAAATTGCATTGTAGTTGTTAGATGTCGTGTAAATTAAGTGTCCATTTGACTTTGTAGTAAAACACAGACATCAAAACTTTTACAAAGTTTGGTTTATGTTATGTTAGACCAAAATTGGAACTTTTAAATGCAATTTGACTCTCGTCATGCTCGAGTTTTATTATAATTAATTTTACATCAATACAATGACACCTCTCTATTGGCGTTCGTATATGTTTCAGAAATCGCTCCATATAACAAGGGTTAAATAATTAAAGTTAAAATTTGATAACTCTCTATTTGCGTTCGATTTAATTTGACTTTGCCCAACAGTTATAGCAACGGAACTGATCTTGACGTCTACGTTGGATTGAAGCATTCAGGAGGTATCAATGAATCTGTGGCAGATGAATTCTACGCGGCCTCTCAATATGGCAGCTCTTTCTGGCCGGTCTATTACGCCTTAAGGCCTTACAGCTCGTCGTGTTCGTACTACGACGACTCGATAGAAGACTGGATATCTGAGGGATGTGAGGTACGTCAGCATACGTCACCATGAGTAATATAAAACTAACAATTAACATGACACAACAAACAACAAAGGTGCCAATATTTAATGTCCTCCCATGTTTTAACACTATCGACCCAACATAAAAACACAACATCAAGAGCAACAAAACAGTATTAACTAAGCAAAAATCAACATGAATACACATGTAATCATTATCATACAATGTTTTGTAAACCCTTAAAATTTTTACTAAGTCTGATTAACGTAAATATTTCCTCTTTATATCGTTGATATTTTTATGATGAGTATTATACAAATGAGTCACCGCTAAAAAGCAACTGCACTCCATCTATGCCATTCACGTCTGAAAACATCAATGAGCAACTCGCCATAGTTGGACCAACTGCACGAAAAGTGTTTCAAATATTTATACATAGCCAATAACAATGATTATGGCAAAGTTAACAATTGCACTTTCAATACTTTTATACATTTTAAAGGTTGGTGACTTAACGACGCTATATAGCACACAGTGCCTATGTTGGTCTCTAGGCCCACCAACTGAAGAAGTTGTAGAAATAGACGAAAACGGGGAGATAACAACAACCAGAAGACGAAGAAGAAGAAACGCTAATGACCCTGAGGGCGGTGCTTCCGGGGCAACTTTTGGCGGCGGTTTTAAAGTACCCATGAACAAGGTTGACTTCTCGCAAAATGCCTTTTCAATGCTTGATGAAAACCCGGTTGTTTTTGTTTTCATGGTATGCTGTATTGCGATATATATGACGGTAGTATTGTGGGCTCGTAAAGCTGATCAAAGAGACAAGGTCCAGGTATGTAAACAAATTAATTCAATATTGATAATTGTTTCTTCCTATTCGGCGGAAGTATTAAGATTGTTGGCACTCATGACGCAAGCCAGGTGATTTGACAAGTGTGATTTCGGCCAAATTAAAGACATTATTTAACTTAACTTCTTAGAGTATCAAGTAATACCATTATGAAACCCACTCTATATACCTAACCTAGATAACTTACTTATGTTGTACATAATTATGTACTATTAAACAAAAGCTATCAAATGGGGTTTCTTTTACTAAGTAGTTCATTGACTCTAATCTTACAATGCTCTCTAGGAGAAGCTACCTCTGCCATGGATGGTAGATAAATTCGGGATAGGAATTTCGTATACCTTGCCAATGGAAAAAATGAAGCTTCAGCGCAAATTTGTAATTCGACGTCACAAGGTTAATTATGTATTCAGCCAATCACGTACAAGCTCATTAGTATGCCCGATTTTAGCCGATTTTGTCAACAAAATGTTCCGGAAATTCTCTTGAATGTCAGTGCAATAAAAATGAAAAATAAATAGAACCAGACCCATACAGCATTAGATACAGCATTCTGAACAACTTTTGGCTGATGGTACTATAAGCTCACCGACACAAAGAGTGAAATTTCCATTTGAAATCGGCTGACCTGCGCTGATAAAGCTTAAAATTCAAGTCACACACACGGGCACCCCAATTCCCATGCGCAATGTCTTGCGCATGTTCTGCGCATGGTTGCACATTTGATTGACAGAGACCCCGCCCATGTAATCTTAATGACACCTTAATGACTACCAAATATGGCGAAAAAATGGCTTCTGCAGAAACGCGAGAGAGACAGGGCCCTGCCTCTGCCAATAGCATTCAAATAACCAATGTCTATTTGGTAACAGCGATGGTAATCGTTGTGTTGTTAATTTGTTTGTGTTTGTCTGGTTATTGATAATGATAATTGTTATGGCATTATATCTCCGATCTTGCAGGCTGGAGCAACACCACTGATCGACAATGATCCACGTGATCACTTCAACTACGAGGTTACTGTTTTTACTGGTGTTCGAAGTGGCAGTTGTGAGTATTATTCTTAAGAGCTTCGCTTGAATGTAGCTTTTTGTCAGCTTTTTGATGACAATATTTGCCTTCTCTCTTGCATCTGGCATTACTGAAATAAATTACAGTTAAAAATTAGAAACACCTTTTAATTGACAGCGTGGACTCAAAAACGTCCTGGGTTTTTTTAATGACAAAAGAATTGTACGAAGAAATTATTTTCTAAAATTATTAATCGTTGTTTCATAATTGTGCTTTATTATTTGACCATAGGTAGATTTGTATTTTCATCAAGTTCAGTAAAATGAATGGGCATAAGGAAAAGGTAGTTGATATATTCACATTTGACCGGCAGGAGACATCATTTTGTATCTAAATATCTTGCCAGTATATTTTCGAGTCATATTCGTATAAAACCGTTTTGACGTACATTATACCTGAAACCTACTTAAAACTTTTTTCAAAATGCATTTAATAAAATTCTGTCAAACATGACCCGAAAATAACCCATTTCTAGAGTAACATTAAAACTAGTCCTTTAATAATCCTTTAAAAGTTACAATGCCTTTTCCAATACTGTTATCAGACAAGAAGAATATTTGTTAGAAATTCATCAATATCAACTTGTTTCTTTAGTTACTACTGCCAAAGTCAGCATCATCCTGACTGGAGAAGCAGAAACATCACGACCACGACTTCTGCTCGATCCTGCTAGGAAGGTGTTCCAAACCAGTGGCATCGACACATTCATCGTATCCTGTCCACGGTCACTAGGTAACATACAGCACGTTCGCATATGGCATAACAACAGCGGCAAACATCCCAAGTGGTTTCTGAGTCGGCTGGCTATCAAGGATATGCAGAGTGACAGACAATATTTCTTCATGTTGGACAAATGGCTTGCAGTTGAAGAAGACGACGGTCAGGTACGTTTATGAGATATGGGTCGGTTTTTGTGTACAAAACAACGGACAATACCGAAGGCATTGCCCTCCGGTGTGCGAGTTCAGATTTTGGAACCAATTATCCCCTGAATCAAAAATGTATGAATGGAAAAACATGTTTGAGATCATCATGTGAGATAATAATCTGGATTTCATTACATATACTGGTATATCTTGCCATTTTTTCACTGAACAATCTGAAAAAATAGTCCACTGGTACTTGTCTAAATTCAAAATGGGTTTTTTTTGTTACAGTATAGGGTTTTTTCACACAATATCCTTTTTTCGTAGCATAACAGTAATATTTACCTTTGAGTTTATTCTACATTACTCAACAAACGTTGCATACATACCATATAATTAGATTTAATTGTATTCAAATTCTTGGCAAAGTGAACTTAAAATAAATTTGTTAGACTAACTAACAACAAGAAATTAAGGTCAAAACACTTTTCACCATCTATTTTCCCCCAGATTGAACGAGTTATCCCTGTGGCAGGAAAGAGTGAACTGACCAGCTTTGGATTCCTCTTCTATAGCAAAACTCGACGCAACCTCAGCGATGGTCATCTCTGGTTTTCCGTCTTTGCGCGTCCTGCTCGTAGTAACTTCACTCGCTGTCAACGAGCTATATGTTGTCTTGCCTTGCTCTTTTCAACCATGATGAGTAATATATTCTTCTATGGCGTTGATATCACTTCCGGTAATGCAGGTGGGAAGTTTATATTAGGTCCTATTGAAATAACTGTGGGACAAATCTGTGTTGGAGTCATCAGTAGTCTCATGGTATTCCCGCCAAGTTTGCTCGTGGTACAAATGTTCAGACTTTCAAGACCACCTCCTGAGAGAATTAACTGGTTCTGGAAACGTAAAAAGAAACCACCTAAAGAAATAACAGAACAAGAAATTGAACAAGATAAAGCGGAAAGAATGGACGAGAAGGCTGAAGAGGAACTGCAAAATCAGTTAGAATTCTTGGAGACGGGTGATGATTCAAGGCGAAATCTAAAATCCAGAAAGTCAAGAAAGGTGTCTTTTGCAGATGGAAAAGATGGTAGTGACAATGATGATGGTATAGACCAAAAAGAGAGTCGTGACGAAGGGTTTGAAGATGGCGGGGATGGAGAAAAGAAAGAAGGGGAAGATGGAGAAATGAAGCTGGTTGGCGGGTTGAAGAATACGGGCAAAAAGAAGAAAGCGAAGTTCATGCTCCCATGGGGATGTGTGTATATTGGCTGGAGTTCTGGTTTTATTATTGTGGGATATTCATTCTATTTGACCATCCAAGTTGCTGGGGGCTTTGGCAAGGAAAAAGCTACGGAGTGGTTACAGACGATGATATGCTCACTGGTCCAAGATATCTTGTTTTCACAACCAATTAAGGTAAGTATACATCAGTAGAGGGAAATTCATTGATGACTAAGCATTATTGCAACCTGCAAGTAAAAATATCTCATATGTGCCCTAAGTTGAATTTAGGCACGGTTCCCAATTCATGACGGGATGTCTTCCGACATTAAGAAGGCTTTGACGCAAGAGCCATGACGAAATGCATTTTGAGTCATGGCCCTAAAATATTAGGAGAAATGAATAAATATCTCCTTTGAAGTGTCTTTATAATGATAGAGGCCCTGACGCAATTTTTCTGCATCATGCAATACACTATACTGCATCTATCTTTGAATCATGACTCAATACAGAGGAGGGTGGTCGTGGCAACTATTGCATGGTTGCCGTTCTTATTGTATACGATCCCCGGCTGCGTCGATGTGACTCATGTCCTATACCGCCTCTATAAGAAACATCGTGGGAAAATACAATTTCCGGGATCGTGTGGGATTGCCGCTAAAATTATATTGCTAATCGGTAAAAAATAAGATAACATATATAAAAAGTGGGGTTCACGCGTGAACCCCAGCGGATTTGGGATGACATAATTATGTTGATTACTATAAGAACACTTTTGTATTTTTTTGAGGAGAGGTAAAAATATGATCTTTGTAATTATTTTCTTCAATACGTGAGTCACGTGACCCAATAGAAATACACGTAGATCGTTCCCTAAATTTGCGTTTTGGAAATCCCTCATCCCTAAATCTAGGATCTTCTATAAATCGTGTCCGCCGCCGCCTGACTCAATATTTTTCTGCATCATGATGCAAGACAATTGCGTCAAGTCGTTACGTATGACTCAAAAGCTTTCGTCATGAATTGGGGACCGTGCCTTAATTAACATGGATTTTTGATTACCTCGGTCATAATGATATAATCATAACAAAATCTGAGAATTTTATTTTAATTGATAGCTAGAGAACACCGTAATTGTTTT
>JXSR01S026855.1:15918-32735 GCA_000969725.1 Ophiothrix spiculata | reverse complement strand
ACAATAGTGTCATTTGCGTGATACAAAAATGTATGTATCTCCTGAACGGATTGACCGATTTTCAAAATTCAAACTGTTTTTGAAAGCTGATCACAAGTTCTTTCCATCTACCACAATAAAAACATGTTAAGCTTAACTTATTTTTTTCACCTGAACTGCCTATTACTATACTACATTGTAGTGTTCTATGGAAATTTGATGGTGTATTCTGAGCTACCTGTAATTTTTTTTTAAATTTTGGATAAAGCAGATCATGGATTCTGCTTTGCTAGACTGAATGTAATAAAAGCCAGCATACACATCGGATTTGATTTTGTGATATATTTTGACAGGAAGGACAAACTAAGGACAAGGACATGTTGGTTTATGACTTTGATATTAGTATGACTTTGATCTTGAAGGTAGAGATGGTGGGCAGATGAGACATGATCAGATCCCTAGGTCATATCAAACTAGTGTTTGCAAAGTGACAAGCTTTATGAGCTGAAAGACCATATTCATGTGGTATAATGGAACAGTGCAGGACTCTTGAATCAGTAAGTCCTAGGTTCAAGCACTACTATGACTAAGGAGTCGATGTTCTTGGGAATGAAATTTATTCTTGATTACCTATCAACCTAAGAACATGGAGAAGCTATTGGGAAATATGTGCAAGTGCTGATATGTTGAGTTGTGGCTTTCCATCCTGTTTTAAGGGTACCAATTTGATATCTTGTAAGTGAGGTTACAGGTGTGAGATGACATTTTGAAACTAAGATGAGCATAATTCTGTAAAAGGATGGAGCCAAACATAAAGGATGGGTTTTTAGTTTTCTGTATATTATTGCAACATATATTAATTTTTACTCAGATAAAAGGTTGTATTGATACTTCTCCTTAGCTTGCTAAATTTTCATTTTCTCATAGACATCAGTAATAAGTTTCTGTGGATGTTTTGTGAATGTGGAACTAAATATTGACGATAAATTGCGATGAACCTAGGCATGACATTCTCATCAATTTATTGTCCAAAATTGTTTCAAAATTCACAAGAAAAATCATCATCGGAACCAGAAAGTATTAAGCTCCCTTGGTAAGGTTTTAGTGTAGTACAACTAAATAAAAAATTTTTCCAAGGTTTCAAAGTCATATTTAAAAGTCGTGTAACATGTTACATATTCGAGTAGAACCATGCATTAAACAAAAGCCAAAAAGCATGACATAACACAACCTTAATAAAAATAAAAAGATTTTAGCCTATTTTAAATAAATTTTAGACAATTTCCATCGCACTTTAAGCCTGCATTTTAAAATTTTAAAATTGCAATTTTGTTTCTTTTTATCCTCTCAAATAACAAACAATTTATAGACTATGTAGTACAAACAAACCTGGTCTACCCTCTGTTTTTCAGACCATTTATTAATGGCTGCCAAATATAACGTTGTACAGGTCCCAATAAAAACAGCAATTTCCCCCATAAATTCCTGTCTTTGAACCCATAGCATCATTTCATGTAGGATGTTTGAATTGTCCGGACATTTCAGAAGATGTGTCAGCATAAAAATTGTTTATTTTCCAAAAATAACTTCACCTGAGGGAAATCTGTGCTTTGCAGGGTGTCTAGTCTGTACATTCAGTTGCTCAAACAAAAGTCATGTTCACAACTTACAAGGATGGATATTTTGAAGTTTTAATCAAGTATCATATGACTTTCAAGTAATATTTCCTCAAAATTTTGGGAAAATCAATCACGTTTTATATTTCAGTCCCCCTCCCCTGCAGGCAAGCCAGTAGCCAGAAGTGGGTGCGGATTTTTCAAAAAGTTGACCTTTCGAGGTCAACTTGAGAAAATGACAAGCAAAAAAAAAAAAAAAAAAGGAACTGAAATAAAATGAAATAAAAAAGGTTTTTTAACATTTTATTTATTATTTTACCTCAAAAATGAACATCATGATGGTATTTTGCTGGTCCTGTTTGTTGACCTTTTTGTACTTTTTGGTAGAATTTTTTTGTACTTTGTCAAATTGGGGAGGGGGTACGATGCCCACATCAAACCCTCCCCCTCCCCTTAAATACGGTCATGCCTACAGGTATATTTGTTAGGGTTTTATTATCATTTTGGTGAATATGCGTACAGTTAGGCTTGCTATAGACCATTTTGTCTCTATAGAAATTTCCCCTTTCTAATAGTCCCTTATTAACATTTTTCAACAAAATACTTAAAAATCATTCAATTTGAAGTGTTTTCTTATATTACCAGATTGTGAATTGGTAAAATGCTCCCAGATTTTAATAAATTATGTTACAATAGATCTCAGAAATAATACAAACATGACAAAAATTTAGCTACTTTGTGGTAAGCTGTAAGTAATCAGTAGTCTCTGTTCTGTTTTTTCTGCTCAGTTTTAAGTTTTCGTATTAGGTCTGTTCAGATTTGATGTTGAAAATCTGTCTCAAATATATTAATTAAGAAAGAAAGAAACATCCTTGGGGCATTTATGAGAGACAATACAGTATTGAAATTTAAGGGTTATACACCCGGGATTCTATCTCTATCTATATTCTTTACTCTGCAAAGTTGCTAAGCTGCAATATCACGCAGAGAAATATACAATGGCATAAATTGAAATTTGGACATGGTTAACAAAGCTTACTCTACAAAATTATACAATTAATATAATCCAACAACTACAATGGCAAATGCTAATGGTCACAGGCGAAATACCGGCGACCAACCGGTATTTATTAGACATAAACCTGTTACTTTAAGCCCTTCATGAAATGTGAACATCATTTGGAACATTAATTGTGAACAAAAATAGTACCACTGTACCTCATGACAATTGTAGGCAAGTTTTAATGATAATTCTACTCATATATTGTTGTCAATAGGAAGTACCCTTTTCCGTATTGGTCTCAATTGACTTCCACTATATGTCATCACCAATCCACACCGTAACCAATATGTCTGACATTTCATTTTTACTGTTGTAAACGGGTGCAAGGAAATTGTTCGATTTGTAATTAAGACTATGGTTACAATACTTCGTACAAACAGTTACGAACAGTGTTTAGTCCATCTAGAAGGACCACGTGCAGAGAGCGGCGTGCTCACTTAGCTCGCTGCCCATGACCCTATTAGACAGACTAAACACTGTTCGTGTCTGTTTGTTCTAAGACTAGTAATGTGACCATAGTCTTCTGTGTTTTAAAAATTATTTATCCCGGGGTTTTAGCATATTTCTGGTGTACTTTATCTTGAGCTTCAATAAAACGCGATCTTACATGTGCGTCATTTTTATATTCACGCATAAGACCATGCATTACTCCTGACAGCGCAGGGCTTAAAACGCAAAGTGCTTGAGGTATTAGTCAATGCTAAAAAATTCAAATTTTTACTTAATTTTGCTTAATATCTCAAAAAGTAAGCTGGTGACCATATTTGTTATTACGTTTTTTCTAAAGAACTATGTAAGGACCAAAACATATGCGAAAAAGAGAGAAAACAATAGAGCTGTTTTTAAATTATAAGTGTTTTTGACTGATTTAATTTAATTTTACCGTAGAGGTCAATGCTAAAAAATGGTAAAACATAGCGTTTTTTTGAATGGATTTTTCTCAAAAACATGTCGGTGACCCCCTTTTTTATTTCAGAAATTTGATCACCACATATGAAAACACCATATATCAAAAAATAAGAAAAATAAATAGAGGAATTCTATCTGTGCTAAGCCACCATAACATCAGGGCTATAGATAATGATTATTAAGGTCTGGATTATTATAAATAAACGAGGTTTAAAGTTAAGAAGGGCAATGTCAGATATTTGATTTTGCAGAATTTTGTAAACGTGAGAAAATTGCCGTAAAGAAACTGTTTGTTATGTTGAAATTTTCTGTAGATGTATATGGAAAAATAACTTAAAACTACACATTTGAGAGTATTAACAAATTCTCAGTATCATGCTGCATGTTACCGTCAGAAAAAATCAGCTCCCAAATATCGCTTGGGCCAACAAAGCAATCAAGATTAAATGTTTTGCCCAAAGACATAACCTGTTTGCCGTAGTGGGGCTTGAACCCGGCACCTACTGATTCAGAGAACGGCCTGCACTGTTCCACTACGCCACACAAGCTCTGTTTGTTAATTGCCCCAATATATAACTGTTATGTCTGATAATTTGACAGAATTTTGTAAATGGATTTAAGGAAATTGTTAAGGAAGGGTTTGTTGCTCTAGCATTTTTTTGATAGGAAAAAATTAATTTAAAAATGTTGGGAGATGGTCTATACTTTGCCTCAATGAGGTTTAAGACTAGCATAACACATACTAATACAAGGATAATGAATACAATTCAGGGGAATTTGATTTATTATATTCAGTTTGAAGTTAGAGTCAGTAAGGTATTGAATTATTCAAGGAAAATCTTCTGTGTCTAGAAAATATAAGTGTTAAATAAAGGTAATCAGTAACGCAAAACCAATCAGCTAAGACAGATATTATACCCAACGCTCATTGTGTGCACCCATGTAAACTTGCCCCGTGGACAAACCTGATTTTAACTCTTTTTGCACAAATGGCAATAACTTCACAATGCAGACTTTATTTGACATGAAATTTTCACCATACACGGACAAGATACCATAGTTTATGAATATATAGACATTATTCTCGAATTAATTTCCAATTTCAAGTTACGTGACATTGAATTTCAAAAACGCTTTTATTGGTCCACCCTGTATTTTTTCATTTGGTATGTAAAATTTAGAAAAAAATGTTTTTATTGATGCAGATTAGACACATTGAAAATGAGACTTTTGAATGGTGAGGTCCACAGGCTCCAGTCACCTTGGCCACTATTTTTAAGTTATAGAGTTATAGAGTTAGTTACATGATACTATAGGAACAAGGTCTTATGTCAATTGTCATGAAAATTTTGAACTGTGAAAAAACAGTGTGTCATTTCTAAGAAAGTTCAAATAAAGACTTACCTAGGTACTTCAAACATAGAAAGGAAAACTGGATTAAAAAAAAACTAGTCTATACATACAAACCTGAGCAGAAACTTAACATTGTGTAGGCTGACATTTACAAGCGGACTATATAGGAAGTAGTGAAGTCCGCACAGGAAGGAGTACCCCCACTCGCATAGCACCAATGTATGGGAATTCAGACCCAAATTATCTCAGGCCATATGTCAATATTTCAGTGTCAATAATGAACAGATAAGGACTTAACATGGCACCCTGTCTCAGGCTTTATCATTAGAACCTATAGATGTTGAAGTGTTTACACGTTGGACCTATATTGCAATACATAATTGATTACATAGATATGACATTTAATTGTGTACATTTTTAGACTTTGAGCTGTGACATCATTTGATTTGACGACAGACCGTGTGTGGGATTATATTGGAATGCTATCAAATGGATATATCGCTTTTGCCTTTAATTACATGGAAATGCTTTTAAATTAAATTCAAGTTGGACTTTATGATTCATTTCTATCCACTAATTTAGTGTATAATGGATTTTATATACTTGTAGGAGCTATAAGGTGACTGGTAAGTGAACCATTTTATAAATGTGTAAAAATATATTGGAATGTAAGTTGAAAAAAGTTAGAAAAGAAAAGTGCGATTAAACCATCAATTTTGAGGTATCATTGTGCTATTTAGTGCTATAGGCCCAGGCTTGTATAGGCCTATATTATGTGTATCAGTGTTCCTGCTAAGGCCATATGGTGCACCATTGGTACAGGATCGAGCCAAGAAAATTGGTAGGACTAACTTAATCATCAATAATCAACATTTAAGGAGAGAAACAATACCAGTATATATGTCAAGCTACATGATTTGTCAATTAGATTTAAAGAGGTTATTGGAACAACTATGCTGGCTCTATCTTTCTTTGATCTCGAATCACTCGGACCAAATTTCCATTTGTTTAGGCAAATATTTCTTGGTAGTTGATTGGCCATCATGTTTCTGACAATATGTACACTTTTGATATGTTTTGAGCGCTTAACACAGAATATGTGTTGCGCACAGGGATTGGTCAGACTAATTTTACAGTGCGTAGCTTTATGATGTGTATCCATCTCCTTGTTTCCTTGGGCAAGAAACTTAACTTGCTCTGTGGTTCGGAAGTCACGTAAAGCCAGTTGGTCCCCTGAACGAATATTTTAGACTCCTTCATGGGGTATGCATGTCATGCAAGTACAGTGTATCATTGATTGATTGATTGATCATGCCATAGATAAACATCAACCGTTTAGATGAGGAATTTTCAAAGAATTTTAAAAGAAGAACTGGTGCTGTCTACCATTTTGTTGTCACTCATAGAATAGAGATATTGTACCTGTGGATTTGTTCAGATACAGGCCCAATAGCATGCACGTCTTATTTCACCGTGTCTGCGTATCTCAATTCGGCGGAACTCACAATTCGGATACGTATCCGAATTTAGATAATCCGTATGCAAATTCTGATACCCGTATCCGAATTTGGATTAAAAACAGCTGAAACGGGATATCAGCTGCTGAAATTAATATTCAGCTTCGCATTGCACCATACTGGTATGTATTAAAGTTAATAACATTATCATCATTTGTCATCTAAATTCTAAGAAAGGTTTGGCCAAATTATTTTGCCTTCTGTGATAAGGAGCTATCAGGACATGTTTTGAAGCTGTCCCGCTGGAATTGCACAGATGGAAATGACATTTCCACAGATAAATTTATCATAAATGCAAGGAAGATGTTCTACATGTACTTGCCAGCTTGCACTATCGATTTGTTTCCTGCGCCACGATAGGCGATTTCAACAGATCAATCAATCAATCAATCAATCAATCAAATCTTTATTTCAATATCAAAATCACAAACATACATTAAAAACACAGAGAAAAAATGATATTGAGGACACCATCAAAAGGCCAGAAAGACCTGAGGTAATAATGCCCTTTAAACAAAATAAAGTTACAAGAGTAGGCCTAAGGAGACAACAACAACAACAAAAACAAGAACAATGCTCCGATATACTGACATGATTCAATTATAAGTTGCCAATAAATATGATTTAAGATTTTTTCTGAATTCTTTTGTATCAGAATTCGGATATCCCTCCATATCCTTATTCTGATACGGCTCCATATCCTTATTCTGATAAGGGTATCACAATTTGGATACAAAATGTACGTGGGTATCCGAATTCGAATACGTATCCGAATTGTGAGTTCCACCGAACTGATCTAGCAGTATTTAATGCAACTTTCTTTGAGCTAAAAGTCTCGATATGTAACCGTAAATGCCGGAGGTACAATATGCACCTGCCATGAGGGACAATCCAAGATAGCCGCCCCATAGGGATTACAGAGGTCATTTAAAAGACGGTGAACACTGACTCCCCTTTTTAATTTCCTTTGGAGTAATTTAACTACCACAATTATGATTGATTATTTATGATTAACCTGTATAGATCTGCAGTCTTGAATCTACTCAAGCTCAAATGAAAAGCTCCAAGATCCAGGGAACCAACCTAAATATACACATGTGACTGTCCATAGGGGTCATTTTTAAAACTAAGGAAATACTGGTTTATCAGCATAAGCATGTATTGCGACCACACATTTAGCTGAAAGTAAGAGAGACTTATCTCTTAATGCAGATGGCTATTTCCTGCCTCAAACCCTTGACACATGTAGGATGGGATACTAAACCCCTTGACATGTATGTATATAGGATGGGGAAATGGAGTCTGATTCATGAACATGGCAGTTGGTTTTCACAGATAAGCACAATTAGATGCCATGTTTGGCAATTGATTGACAAATCCCAAAGTACATGTTACAAATAATTCTGGACTGATCAAGTCCCTAGTTTCTTTTTCTTCTGAACTGTTTGCGATAAGGTGAAATAAAGGTCGCCGCAAAGTTCATGGTGCTTTATTTAAATGGATCTGTAGCAGACAACCACATCTATACAATTTCTAAGAGTTGTGATGAAGTATCAGACACAATGGCACAATTGCTGCGATGGGTCATCATGATCAAAGTTAAATTGGAAAAAGTATACTTTAGGTCCCATCAAAAACTTGACCCATGACCTGACCCTAACTCACTAACCATGACCCTACCCTAACCCTAAACATACCCTTACCCTAAACCCTAACCCTGAAATTTCGTATAAGACCTATAAAGTATACTTGGTCAAAAAACAAGGTATTAATAAATTAATTGACTGGTCATGCTTGTCGCAAAAGTTTTCAAGCACAACCAAGGATGTAGCATGGGATTGCGCACTTGATTGTTGATGTCAAGACGACGTTGCATCAACTACAACAGACATTCTGATTCCCATGGGTACTCAAATTTGGTTTGGGTACGGACGTGCCTCTGCGAAATTTGAAATGCCACTCATCTAAATACCAATTTTCAAAAATTTCATGTTTTTGCCTAGATTTGCACTTGTTTGGCACAAATGTTCTAAAGTTTTGTGAAGAAATGCTCTAATTTGCACAAAGTTTGGACAAATTTGAAAAGAAAACCCATGATACCACATTTTGCAAAGAAAAAAGACCAATACTAGAGAGCCTGATTTTGCTACCCCTACCCAAATTTTTGGCACGTCCCCAATTCCCATAACCCCTTTTGTATTATAGTAAAAGGAATGCATGTAGATCTTTGCCAAGAAGCTGTTAAAGTAATCTCTGCCAGGTATCTTTCCATGCAGTGAAGTGATCTTTCTCCTAGTGCTGTAATGGTTGCTTGGATTTCCCATAGGGTGCTTCTTTCCCACCTTCAAACAGTCTATTTGTCTCAAAATAGGAGGTGAACTGCTGTCTTGCCGACAAGTTGTCATCATTACACTGTTGTGTTATACAATTTTTGTGTTTTGCTATTGAAGCCTTGATATGCATTTGACATTAAAAAAAAGTAGCCTCTCCCCCGGGCTCTGATTAAACCAGCTTTACTTCTGGCAAGCATCCCCATTCTTTGTCTAATAAAGAACAAGTGCTGGTGCGTAGCTAGGATTGCATACCCCGGGAGCACAATAAATCCTATTCTAAAACGGCGACGGGTCCAGGGGCCGCTAGGGGCACCTGCCTATATCAGACGGGTTGCCAAATGTATTATTACCAGTAGTTAAGACTATTGCACCTTTTTGTCTCGCCTGAAAAATTTTCAGAAGAGACATACCATTCCTTAAAACTATCCGCCGTCCGCATTTCTTGTCCGGAGCAAATCTCGGAAACCGCATGCCCTACGTTAATGATATTTGGTGACTGGGTAGACCTGGAGCCGAACTGGATCCAGCAACAATATCGGCGCAAAATATGCTAATTAAGTACCTAATTTGCATAATTTATGCGTAAAATGCTTTAAATGGGATATTTTACAAACCGTGCACACTACATTCATGAAATTTGGTGGGTAGGTGAGGATAGAGCTGCAATTGTGCCAGCTGCAATTTGAGCGCAAAATATGCTAATTAAGTACCTAATTTGCATAATTTATGCATAAAATGTAGCTTATTTTTCAACTTTGTCTGATTTCAAAGGTTAAGTTGTCAAATTGTTCGTCTTGGAGCAGCGATCAAAAGTGTCAATAATGACCCCGTCGTCCGACCTTTCCGTTGGGGTTAAATTTTCAACTTTGTCCGATTTCAAAGATTAAGGTGTCAAATTGTGTGTCTTGGACCAACTATCAAAAGTGTCGATGGTGACCCCATCGTCCGACCTTTCCCTGGGGGTCAAAGGTCAAAAGAAAGGTCAAATTTTCAACTTTGTCCGATTTCAAAAGTTGAGAGTAAATCTATATAAAAACCACATGAATTTCAAAAATCTCGGAAGAAGGGGGTCGGCAAATTCATTTCATATGAAGTCAGTGACTACCTTTTGGCAAACCGTGATGCATAGGGAGTATTAAAAAAACAGAGTGTTTCTAGATATTAAACACATAGCATTACGAAAAACTGCACAGTTTTGCCAATTTTTCCTCACCTTCAGATACATGTTTTTGAATATATGGATTTGTAAAATCATCACGGTGTCATAATTTCATGCTGATTTTTTTTATAACAAGTTGATAATAGATTAACCTTCATAATACATAAAAATCAAAATAATAGTGTTTCTATTTTCTGAAAAAAAAATGTTATTTTATTCAAAAAGTTGATATTTTGGGTCAAAAACATAGAATTTTGGATGCTATATTTTCCTGTTGGTCAGCAGTTTTGAATTTAGTTGATATTTTGGTTATAGTATATACCATTCGGCCCCTTATAATAAAAAATAAAATCATTGTATTCTAATTTGTTTATACTAGAAACACCGAAAACCTTGTTTTTTCCATTTTATATATACAACACACATAAATAAAGGGGGAACCCCTCCCCGGGAATTTAATATTTATACTTTAATCTGAAATGTATTTGTAGTTTAAGGTCTCCTCTTTCATTTGATACCAAATTGAGAGCAATCAAACAATGCTACATGTAGTTATGACACCTTAAAGCATGTTAGAACTACCACTTTAGTTGTTTTCTTGATTGTTATATTATATAGAGATGGTCAACACGCCAACGGTTGGAATTATTTCCATTTTTTAGACAGAAAAAAATCTATTTTCCAATTCTTTTAAGGTATTTGAATAATTTATTTTTGAACATTTAAAATCTGTAGTAAGCCTTCTTTAAAATAGCATCCGATTTAATGACATTGTGTATTTTATACTCTAAAAAACTTCGAAAATAAACCGAGTTCTGTTCGAAATTAATTTCTCCACGCTTTTGAATTGCCGTGAGATTTCGCCTAGCAGTAACCTGTGTTGTTAAACTGCAAAATTCTCTTCGCTTAGAAAATGAAGCCCAATATGAAAATGTACCAATCAATAACAACAAGTAACATTAGGCAAGATCAATGCAGATGAGTGGTAATCCTTTTTATTGACAGAGTGAAAATTCCCATACTGTGTTATAACTTCCCGGGCGTAAATATCATTGAATATTCGTGTCGCCACTGATTTTGTATTTGTGAAAACTTGAGCTATGACATTTTCAATAATTTTTTTTAATTACTTCTGTTTTTCCAATAATCGTGAAATTTTCAGGATTTCATATTTTTACTATATAGTTTGGAAATAATACAAAATGTATACATTTTTTTGAAATGGGCCAAAAATACACTGGACTGAAAAAGGCGTTTCGCTCAGCTGTAGTGTGAGAATACATTGACCATCTGTATATTATAACCAAGAACCTGTATGGACGAGTGATATCACATTTAATTACAACACTTTTAATACGCCATGTAATTCAATACTACATTATGCAATTGTACTAAGTTGGGTATGTATGGATAGAAGAGATCTTAAACTAGCTGATTACATAATTCAAGAGTTAATTCTAGGTTCACAGGGGGAGGGGTACCCCATAGTATAACAGGTATACATGTGTAATTAATGGATGGTACAAGTTTTTAAGTGTTTCTAGTATAAACCAGAATACAATGATTTTATTTTTGATTTTGATAGGCCCAGTAGCAAATATTACAACCAAAGTAAAAGTTAAATATATTATCGCTGACCATATGAAAAAATAAACATCAAAAATTGTGAATTTTTGGCCAAAAATTTGAATTTTTTGAAAAATCAAACTTTTTTTCCCTCAAAATTTAGAAACACAGATATTTTATTCTTCATGTATAATAAAGGTGAGTATATTTACAACATGTTATAAAAATACTGTCTTGAAATATCTAGGTTCTAATGAATGACGAATTTATATGTTCAAGAACATGTTTTTGAAGGTGAGGAAAAATGATGAAACCATGCTTTTTTAGTAATACCCTTTATTTTATATCTAGAAACACTGTGATTATTTTAGTGCTCTGGGATGAAGAGTGGGTCAGAGGGATGCCATAGGCCTAATATGAACAAAAATTCCCGACCCCCTTCTTCCGTCCATCATGTGGTTCTTAGATAGATTTACTCTTAAGGTCTTAAATTGTTTGTCTTGGACCAGCGATCAAAAGTGTCAATGGTGACCCCGTTTTCCGACCTTTCCCTTGGGTCAAATTTTTAACTTTGTCTGATTTCAAAGATTAAGGTGTCAAATTGTGTGTCTTGGACCAGCGATCAAAAGTGCCAATGGTGAACCCATTGTATGACCTTTCCCTTGGGATCCACCCCACAACTGAATGATTAAGTAGGCGGTCGATACGCAGGCAAGACTACTGGTTCGCGAACCATCTTGTTTTTATTGCTTTCCCATTGTTTTTCTTTCTTTTTTCTTTATCCCTTTTTTTTCATTGTAGACCCTGGGGTGCATGCGCCCCTTCCGCACCCCCTGGCTATGCCAATGAAGTGTATGTGTTTCTTCTGCTTTTAAAGCACAAAGTCTTTAACAGACCATATATGGCTCTAGTAAAACAAAACTACCTGATACCCATAGAAAACATGGAAACCATGCAGTTATATGACAGACCAGGAAGCTGTTTTTTTTTTTCTCTCGCTAGGTTTTCGCTCCGGCAAATGCAACTTCTATACTTGCCAATCTTTTTTTAGAAATAAAGAACAAATCTGTCATCCCATGTCAAAAAAGTAAGAGAAAAGAAACCACTATATTTTGACAGATATTGACCATATATTAGTCATTGTAAGTAGATATTAGTCATTGTAAGTAGGTTTGTTTTTGACGTCATGTTTGGTTTGCCTTTTATGTGGTGTAATATGTAGCCAGCAGGAAAAAACAAAAATTGAGGATTTAATAATTAGGTAAAATATAGCTATAAGGAAATATGAATTTAAGATTGTGTTCCTCTAATCAGGGCTACTCTAATGCTTAATATTAAATAATAAAACTGATACATTTAAATTCGCAATTGTGCCACCTAATATCTTGATAAAGAACTTTCTGTGCAAAGTTTCGGAGAGAATATTAATGCTATTGATGCCAATGTGTATTAACAAGATTTTGAATGAAGAACTTATTGAATGGGTATCATATGTTAACATTGGATCAGGGTTCAAATCTTGTGATTAGCACATTTCTGATCTAAAATTCAAAAACAATAAATCTAAACAAAATAAATTTTAAAGTTATAACATTCGTTGAGAAAATAGAATGTGAAAGTCTTCCTTCATCTTGATCCTTAGGAAGCTTGTGTGGTCTAGTGTGACAGCTTAGACTCACAATCAGTTGGTTGTGAGTTCGAGCCCTGCTTGGGTAAAGTCATTCATTGGTTCATCAACCCAAGCATTGCATGGGTAACTTCTAGGAATATGGTCAAAAAAGTTCTTCTATCTATACACTGTAAAGACAGCTGAATGTATTCCATTGGTAATGGAATAAATAGTGGCACTTTGAACCAAGTCAACTGACATAATGCTATATAAGTGGAGCATTTATTAACCTTAAAGCCAACCAAGCAGCTTCTCATTTCTAGATTATTTCTATTAACTGTTAAGCAAAAAGCCCTCAAAACTCTGATTAGCAAATGCCACAAAGGGATCTCTACCTGGGTGCACTTTGACCCATTTATGCTTGTTGGATTTTGTTGGACTGTGGCAGATTAGAGCTAACCCTAACTTCCAAACACTTAAAAACTATTATTGCCCCGGGATTCGAACCCCGACCTCTCTCATCATACGCACACCGAGTATGGCCTGCCATGGCAGGCCATACTCACACCGAGTATGGCCTGCCATGGCAGCATTTTTCGTGCCCATCTGTATCCCGTCTATGACGTATTTGGATTTCTTGATTTTTGCTAGTTGGATTTTGTTAAAAAGTGACGTGTTAGGGTTATGGTAGCATGTCTACTATTCCATTTTACATCTTCATAACCATAACTCCCAAGCGCTTAAAAACTATCTAAGTCCGAATACGTCATACAAAAATTTCCTGTTTCCCCTGGGATTCAAACCCGACCTCTCTCATCCCAATCCAATGTCCAGCCAGCTATGGCAAGCCACCGAGTATGGCCTGCCATGGCAACATTTTTCGTGCCCATCTGTATCTCCCCGTCTATGACGTATTTAGGCGAATTTCTTGATTTTTGCTTGTTGGATTTTGTTGGAAAGTGACGTGTTAGGCTGCGATCACATAGAAGTATACGGTATATGGTATTCGCTATACGCTCCCGGGGGAAGCACTCATACTAGTACTGTTGACATTGACAGGGATTATCCTCATCACTAAACACATGAGTGCCTCCCCAAGCACGTATAGCGAATAACGTATACCGTATACCCTTGCTTATACTTCTATATATGTGATCGCTTCCTTAGGGTTATGGTAGCATGTCTACTATTACATTTTACACCTTCATAACCCTAACTCCCAAATGCTTAAAAACTATCTAAGTCCAAATAGATCATACAAACATTCCCCAGTTTCCCCTGGGATTTGAACCCCCGACCTCTCGCATCCCGATCCAATGTCCAGTTATGGCAGGCCATATCACCGAGTATATGGCCTGCCATGTCAGCACTTTCGTGCCCATCTGTATCCCCCGTCTATGACGTACTTGGACTTTCTTGGAATTTCTTGATTTTTGCTTGTTGGATTTTGTTGGATAGTGACTAGTTAGAGTTATAACAATGTTTGTTTGAAAGTATTGTACTTTCAACATAACTTCACAATCAAATTACCATGTTGTGGTTCAGATGAGGTCATTTTTGTATTGTTCCCTACTGCTATGAACATTAAACCAAAAGAGGAAATTCTGTCAGTATGTAACCGGATACAGTCATAGGTGTAATAAAATTTTATTTTATTTTGTGGCTTTCAAATATTATGTAGTTGATAACATTGTACATTGAACCCTTTCACACAGTGACTTGTTTCACATGGATTGTTAACGTTTCCTGAAGTAGGTTTTAGCATTTCTTGAGTCCATAGCAAACCCTGACTGAGCATCCATTTTCAAAATGAGCACTCAAGAATTTTGCGTCCGAAGGTCGTCTGTGGTCAAACGGTCCCTTTTTCGAAAATCCTTCATAATGCTTCTTTATCTACAGATTTCAACTGGTTTCAATGAAACTTGGTAAAGGGATCCTTAGGCAGATCCTAGGTTCAGGAATTCACAGTTGGACATCATTGAGATCAAGAAAGGCCAAATTATTAAAAAAAAATCAAAACTCAGTATCTGGCTTCAGAATTATCTGATTCTTTTGTATAGATAGATTGTTAGAGTACCCTTGACCAGGAAGGTCAAAGTTAACAGGTCAAAGGTCAAATTTTGTAAATGATTCGATTATCTGACATTTACCAGAGATGTACTTGAAACAACATCCTGAGCATACATACACTTTCAAAGAGATCTGTTTGTGACTTTAGGGGTGACATCTGGTCAAAGGTCATTTTTTAAAATCTTCAAAAATTGATGTCTGGCTTATGGAAGGTGCTAGATTTATTCTACATATTACTTGCATAGATAGAGTGATAAAATATACTGAACAGATCTGGGGTACCCTTGACCTCAAAGGTCAAAGCGTTCACAGGTCAGAGTCAAATTTTCCACACATTCCAATTGACTTTGACAAATGATATATTTTACAACATTGCAAGCAACATACATACACTTTCAAATTTCAAACAGATCTAAGGGTCACTTTGGGAGATCACTTCTGTAAAATGATGAGTCTGGTGTCCTCGCTTTCTAAATCTATGCCTTGAATACAAACTCTCGAAATTTTTGGAATTTAAATATTTTTCAAAATGATATTATGGATGATGTGCAAACATGAAATCATGTAGCCAATGGTGTAGCTAGAAGGGGGCAAAGGGGCACAATTTCCCCCCTGATAGAAGCCTTACCTCCTTCTTACCCTTCCCCTCTGAAAAAAAATACAGGTCAGATTGAAATAATTATAGGCCTATAGTTTACACTTCTTTTCAGTATAGCATGTCCCAAAATGGCTGCTTCAATCCAGTGCCATCAGTTCATACTCAATTACTATCTTTTTTTGTTATTGTAACAAAAAAATTAAAAAAATTTGCACGCGCGTCAAAAATCATAACAATTTAGCGCTGAAATTGCAAAATTTGCTCAAAAAAGCAGGAAATTTACTCCTTTACTTAAGAAGCTATGGAAAAAAATAGGGGGAGGGGAGGTGTTATATTTGTGTCTACTCATTTGGGGAGTTGCACCCCCCTCAAAACATCTTTGCCCCGCCTTCCCCCTTGACGAAAATGTCTGGCTACGCCATTGCATGTAGCATTTTCAATTCTCCCACATTAATTCTGAGGTCATTTGTTATTGTTATCTATTCATGTTCCAAAATACAAGGAAGTCTGGAAAGTGGCATTGACCTAGAAAGGTGATCCTGTATGTGCGGCCCTCAAGACCCCCTTTTCATGTCTTGTCTGCCGCTCCCTTGACTCCTATTTCAAGCACAACCTTTTAGTTTGCAAGCCTTATTTTCAAAAATTTTCAGTTCTCTAGCCTCAATTTTTGAAATTTAATAAATAATAATAATAATAATAATACCGGTGCTTATAATGCGCAATTCCAACAAACATGATCATTGCGCATAACAAAGAAATATATATATAAAAATACAGAAAAATGTAAATAAAAATTCACAGAAACAAAAGTGCATTAGAACATATAGGTCTTCAGGCCCTTTTTAAAACTTGATACTGAAGAAGCAGATCTTATTGTAGATGGAATCTGACTCCAGAGAGTTGGTCCATAGACACCAAACGACCTGTCTCCAGCACGTTTGTTACTTTTAGCAATGACAAGTCGCGTGGTATCCATAGCCGAACGAAGACCTTCCCTTGGTGGAACATAGATGGCAATGCAATCCTTTAAGTAGATCGGTGATAG
>JXSR01S026852.1:0-25427 GCA_000969725.1 Ophiothrix spiculata | reverse complement strand
GGGGTTGAGTCTGAATGGGGTACCCTTCGATAGTCTTATTCACAAAATGTACAAAAGTGTGCTAACATGTATTGATGACAGATAAACTAAGTGTGTTTCAGGCCCTAACTTTATTTATAAACATGATCAAAGGAAGGCTATTAAATGTAATACATTATAATATACAGTACACTCTTAGAACGCAAGGATCAAATATATCAGTAGTTTTCCGGATCACTTTATTTTAATCCTTTAAGGATCATTTTTGATCAATTGTTGGATCGTTTTCATCCGTTTCCAGATAGATATCAACAAACGGATCAAGTTTACTTTGATCAATTTTGATCCGATTTCCGGATCAATTACCCATATAACACCAATATCATTTTTTTGATCGCCAATCTTGGCATTGGCATTATCTTACTAAGCAATATTAAGCTAATCTTTGCATTCTATGGGGATTTTGTTATTGGCATCACATTGGCAACCTAAATTGTTCCAGTATTGGTACAAAATGTTGGTAGGATATCATAATGCCATCGTTAAGATTAAACACCACAGAAAATATATACACTATATTATTCTTCATAATACTACACCTCGCTCCATCATGGGCAAGTCCACAATTTGAGACACTTTAATCCATTTCAACATCATTTTGACAGAAATATTTGATCCTGGAGAAGGAACATTTGATTCAGTTTGATCCTGAAGTAGGATCACAAGAAACATTTACATCCAATTAAGGATCATTATTTTGATCCGTTTCAGTATCATTTAACAAACATATTTGATCCCATTTTGGATCAAACTGTTTGATCCTGCTTATCGGATCACTTTGATCCGGAAAGGGTAAGCTCATATTTGATACCTAAAAAGGATCAAAATTGATCCTTTTTGTCTCATATTTGATACTTTCTTTCTAAGAGTGTAGGGGAGGGTGGGACGATATGTACCCTACCTATGTCTTACGTAAATAATAAGACTCTGCGGCTTATCGTATTTAAATAATTAAAAACAAAAAATAAACGTCAAAAGGGCCAACTCGCCCCTCTATGCGGGGCGAGTTGGCCCTCCCAGTGGGGTGAGTTGGCCCCATTTACAAAAAAAACAGACACACTCATTTGACCGTGAAACATTTCATGCATACGTTTATTTTAAGTGAAGCAGGAGCTTTTGCTGCATAAAAATATTTCCTTTAAGGATGAATTACCAAAATAAATTCAAACAAGGTCGATCTTTTAAAAAGATACGATGTAGCCTTCTGTTTTATCTACAGCTTTAAAAAAAAAATTACACATTAGTATATAGAAAGATGAATGTCTTGCGATTGATTTACGTAGTTGATTGACAAATAGTTGCTTTGGATGGAACAACGGCTATAAAATTAACGCAATGGTATTGTTAAAAAGTGTTTATACGGATATTTTGCTCCAAAAATACTCGTATGTTTGAAGTTCAAAATGCTCAACCTGTTGTAAACATGCAATATTATACAAATATTTAATGCCTGAGAGTGCAATAGTACAAAATATATCATGAGGTCAAATTTGGACTTTTCTATTTCACGAGGCGTAGCCGAGTGAAATGGATCAGTCCGAATTTGACCGAATGATATATTTTGTACTATCGCACGTGCAAAGGCATTCAATATTTGTTTTATATCATGATATCACAGAGGTTTGTTTCATGCCGTGCAATAGAACAAACTATTGCACGGCTCAAATCACTGTAATCATGATATAAAATGCAATATAGGCCTACATATCCTATGATCCTATCAGTTTCATTTAAGACTCTTGGCGTCCTATTATACGTATATATCTGTCTGTTTAGAATTGAAATTGTGTTAAAACGTCATAAATATCATTGTAAAGGAGTCCGAGTAAGTTAGCACTCCATCTTGGGTAAGTTCGCCGCAGGGCCAACTCACCCCGTGTACTAGGGGGCCAACTCGCCCCGTAGGCCCAGTTTTGACTTAACCTCGTGGTATACCATTAAAACAAAGGATAATAGGCTAGTAAAAATAAAAAAATAAGTCAAACAAATTGCAAAAGTAATGATATTTACAGGATAATATCACACAAACATATACAACAATTAGTCACAAATCTAGAAAAATCTAGTTGGTGGAACAGTGATTAATTTGCATAAAACAAAATGGCTACCCAAACAGGGGTTAAAATTTCAAAATTGGTTAAATCGTGTTAAAAACCATTCTATTGTGTTCCACTAATTACAAAGAATCAGAAAAAATATACTTTTACCTATCTCCGATGTATGGTTAATGAGTTATATCCAATTATGTGAAAGGTCATATCAATTGGTCACGCAATAGGTCCTATGGTAGACACAAAATTCAACATTGTCCGATTTTCTTCAAAATGGTCTCAGAATGTTCCTTTCTCAAAAGTGTCTACATGAAGTAATAGTTTTAAGTTCTTTAGACCAGTGGTTGCTATGGTATCAGGCAAAACAAAGTTTATATTTACCATTACATTAGAATCTTAAACCCCAAACTTACTTTGATCTGAAATCATAGCAATAGTACATCTGAGCCATTGCTAATTACTACTTCATGTAGATAGTTTTGTAAGAGAAACAATTTGAGACCATTTTGAAAAATATCGGACGATATTGAAATTTTGGTCTCCCATAGGACATATCACGTGACCCCTGATATGACCTTTCACATTTTTGGATATAACTCATTAACCATACATCGGAGGTGGATAAAAGTTTACTTTTTATGATTCTTTGTAATTAGTGGAACACAATAGAGGTTTTTTTTAACACGATTTAACCAATTTTGAAATTTTAACCCCTATTTTGGCAGCCATTTTGTTTTATGCAAATTAATCACTGTTCCACCAACTAGATTTTTCTAGATTTTGGACTAGTTGTTGTATATGTTTGTCTGATATTATCCTGTCAATATCATTACTTTTGCAATTTGTTTGACTACTGGCCATAATTTTCATTAATTTTCTTAGCCTATTTGATCCCATGACATGTTGGACAAGTACCATACCTCGTAATCATTAATAATAACTTGAACCAGTGAAGTAATATCTTGACACTAGTACAAAATTACGTTTGCTAAAAAAGTTTACTTAGGTAACTTAAAAACTCGTTTTACTGATAACTCACACAAACGATTGAGCTGGGTTGTGTAAATTTTATGGTAAATTTGATGCATTATATATGACCAAAAATTACCAGTGACATAATTCTCCCTAGGTCACGTTAGCAGAAACTCGTGGTAGGCCAACTCTCCCCGAGGGCCAACTCGCCCCACCTTCCCCTACATGATGCTACTTTAGTTGCGTCGGACATTATATGAATTTGAGAGGCTAAGGTGAACGTATCTTAACAGTGATAAAAAATACTGTCCCTCATTTACAAGTACCGGTGACTTACTTACTGTCACTACTTTGTCGAACTTTCATGATTATCTGAAGGTTCTAAATTACCACCGAGCATTTTAATATTCTTTTCTCTAAAATAATTTGACTTTGCATTTAAAAATTCGTTCTGTTTTCACGTCTACAATGATCCTTCTACATGTATTATTGATAACACAAATATGGTTCAAACTTTTACATAAGTTTTTTTAAGTGTATCTATATTGCTAATAACTCAAACCCTTGTGTAGAAGTTCATTACTGGTAATCATGTGACGGAAACGAATGAGATGCACTCTTATTATTCTTCCTTAATCATCCCCATGTATCTGTTATTTTCATCATAAATAGCCTGAGCCGTTATGCCAGTTTATGATGTGTTTTTATATTGAATAACTTTGAAGGAGTAATGACACGATTAATTTCTTTCTTAAACGCTTCAGGGTTTAGTAAAATCTTCACAGTGCGTGGGTATCTAATCCCGAGCAAGCCTAGAGATAAGTTGAAAATCTGTGTCATCGTATTATCGTATTAGTGAGAGAACAGAAAGTCTGAGCTCTATCTTATTAGAGCCAATATTAAACATAATAAAATGCCATTGGATTGCCAGTGATACCCACACCAGTAATTGCATATTTTTCAGATTTCTATCATTCAAGCAAAATATATTTTTTGGATTTACGTTTGTTTAGAAATATTCTTAAAAAATAATAATTTAAAAGAAAATATTAGTTTGTTGATTTAATATATTTATTAATGTTTTGTTTAGTTTTCAATGTTGTGATTGTTTTTATTTCGACTATGGCATTTTGATTTCTTGAGCAATATGATTCACTTCAGTCTTGGTTTTAAGAGAGATGAATGGAAGATGCTTCTATCAATGCGCCCTCCCTCGTTATCCTAGCCAAATAGAAAATACTTATCATGTTCAGCGATAAATCCAATTTGGAATAAGGAAATACTGTTGGCCTCTTTATGTGTCACGAATAAGGGAAAATAGATTATAAAGTTGCAGATACATACCTAAGATACAATTTGTCAATAAGATTCAAAATAAGTGAAAAATTGTATTTTTGGAGAGTGTTTCTTTCAAAAAATCTGAAACCACTTCAAAGACATGTTCAAAACGGTATGATTGTACCGCTTGACTTTCTAGACAAGCTTTTAGTTTTTGCAAAGATACATGGCAATAAAGCCAACTTTTTTACGTTAACACAATAAAACACGGTTTTAATGTTCCAAAGAATGCAAAACTATAGGTATGATATACTCCATATCATTTGGTATATGCATGAGAAAGTCTTTGATATAAGTAGCAACAGACAATTGTAAATGGTTGCTCTAACAATAGGTTAAAAAAATCCGTAAGGTCTCCATCAAATGCACATGACATTTAATAAAGCGCTATTTCCTTTAGACCACGGTGCTATATTACTTAAACCTCAGACATCAGAAAAATACAAAGAACAAATTTATAATTTCATGCAAATCATTTGAGAGTCATTCTCAAATTTTGATGATTTCAAATGATAAAAAATGTATGTATTGAAAGCAGCATGACAGTGAATCTTCGTTTGTTTTGGACTATTTTTATATACCTGTCATTACCTGTCATTATCAAATCTACATTGTATTTGATTGTGTCATCTATTAAATAATGTTTTGTAAAACACGTCTATGAAAGGGTAAAAGATTTGGAAACAGTCTAGCAGTTATGACAGTCTTATGGTGGATTTCATGGCGCATTGGCTATAATTGCAAGATGTCGAAAACAGTACTGATGACTGATGATGCGCAATAGAATAGGTTACGCTTCCACATAGCCATAAAAATAGGTAATTACCCCATTACAGTTTTAATCACGTGCTTCAAGAAACCTAAATTGCATGTAATTATTCTTAAAATTGCTTATATGGGTTGCAAAGATACGGCATGGGTGATTGGAGACTAATAACATTATTCTAAGCTTAATGTCATTCACGATCAACGTCATGATATTCTTTTAGTTTGTTTTTATTTCATGCATTCCTGTTAGGAAACGTATTAACAGCAAAAGTACATTTGAGTATATTTGAATACACACACATTTATTGTATTGCCCTGCATTTGTTATTGTTGTTGTATATCGCATACTTGAATATTTTCATAGCGTTAATGAAAAGGTTTTGTGTAGCTATGCTTCTTATCATCTTCTGCTGTTACGTAATAATTAGTATAAACCTGCAACTTAAAAAAGTCAAATTCCTACTAAATTTTCATTTATTTATTTATATATTTATTTATTTGTTTATTTATTAATTTTTGAGCTGCCTTGAACTTTTATTTCTCAATAAAAAATCAAAACAGATATATAGTTTGTTATGTATTATTTAACAGCTGGTAAAATGGGATATTTGAGTGTATAATAACTCTAAGCATTACATTTGCAAGCTAATACTCATTATGTTGGAGCAGATCGTGTATAATTGTTCGGATTTGTCACTATTTGTTTGATAACTTGAATTTCCTGAAAAACAGCACCTCAAAATAAACAAACAAACAAATAAAAACAAACAAGCAAAGGTGCACTTGTAAACGTTCAGCTATATTCAGATATATATTACATAATTAATACACAAAATACAAAAAGACATGCTGAGAGCAATTAAGTAATTTGTATTTCAATATCATCGAGATGATTATTTCACATGTAATTAATCAACACAGGAACTGCAAAGTTTTACCGAACAAACTGTCAGTAATGGCAACTCGGGTTACACAATGTAACCGAGATCTTCCATCTGAATAGGATATTCATGTACCATTATTGTTTAGCGGAGTACCTTTTCAAATGATAACTACACCTTTTATCACGTAGGTGCATTGCAAACGGCAAACTGCCTTAAGGGGTTTGTTTAGTACCTGTAATAGTAGTAAGAGGGATACACGTAGTAAAAGTTTCCTGTTCTATGCGAACCGGTATTTTTATTATTCCTTGAAATGATCAAAAGTTCAATCATGAGCATTACGTGATATATAATGTTATATATCAATAACAAAACAAAGCAACTGTTTCCTTTCAATAGACTTAGAGAAATATTGCAAGATTTTTTGAAGCAATTGCTGTTTGTTTGAGTTTTTGTTTTCGTTGAGCTGCCTTATATTTTTATTTCCCAAAAGAAAATGAAAAAGACAACATGACATAATCATCATAATTGATTTGAAAGTTAAGACAGGAATTCGAATATGCAATAACTCTTAACATTGACTTATGGTCTATTTGTTATAGCAGGTCACATACACACGTTTTGTCACTATGTATTTTGTGGTTTAGAAAGTTCACCACATAACCTATCAGAAATAATTCGGGTTACATATTGTAACTGAGATCTTGTATTTGAATAGGATATTCATGTACCATCGTTGTTTAATCCAATGTAAACCATATACCTTTATCTATCATCTCGTATGTATGTTGTAAACGTCAAACTGCTTAAAAGGGACTTGGCTTGGTTAGCATAATTGTGGTATAAGTAATTTAGTAAAATTCAAATGGTAAAAGTTTCCTCTTACTCTGTGATCTCGTATTTTATTTTTCTTATTCCTTGAAATCAGCAAATAAAAAAAAAAGAAACAATTTCATTTCAGTTGACTCGAAGGGGAATATTGATGCAAATGATTTTTGTTTGGGTTTTTGTTTTCGTTGAGCTGCCTTTGATTTTTATTTCCGAAAAGAAAATGAAAAAGAAAGTATAACATAAATATTATATATCATCTGAAAGCTGGGAATTCGAATAGCTTGGAATTTTCGAGAATTAATACTTACGAAAGAATGAAAGAGAGAAACATAAAAAACCCAACAAATAAACAAAAACAGGTATCAAAGCTACAGTTAGATATAGATTTCATATTTCAAATACAATAATACATAAAAATGATAGATAGGTTGTGAGCAATTGAGCAATTTGTATTTCAATATCATCGAGAGAAAACTATTCCATATGCAATTCACCAATACACGAACGAAATCTCACCACAAAACGTATCTTTAATTACAACTCGGGTTACATATTGAAACTCTGCTTTCTGAATAGGATATTCGTGTACCGTCATTGTTCAAGGGAGTACTTTTTCGAATGTAAAACATGTACTTTTTATCAATCATCACGTATGTATATAGTAAAAGACAAACTGCCTTAGGGAACTTGTTTAGAAACTATAGCAGAAAGTAATATGCTGTTATTTTTGGTGTTTTTATCCCTAGAAAATGATCAAAGTCAAATCATTTTTAGTTTTACGCGGTGTAATGGTATAATTCAATGACAAAGCGAGAAACAATTCCTAAGTTACCATTCCATGTATAATGTAAAGAATGTTGGTCAATTACTATTATATTCTACTTCTAAATATCCATTTAGTCATATTCTAAAGTATTTCCCTCGCTTAGCACAAATGAATACCGGGTTCGATTCCCGGTCTCGGGGCTCTTTGTACATTTGGTGCTCAGTCCATGCACGCTTCCGCAGGTTCTTCTCCAGGAACTCCGGTCTTCCTCCTGCGTCTGCAAATGTCACTTGACAATAATTCAATCATTTTCTGCCCCACCCAAAACGCAAAACGCCTATAGGAGGTGAAATGACTTTCCGTGCCCATTCATTACTTGATTGTAATGTTTATAGAAGTATAATGACAATGTATCTGTGCCAGGATAGTTACACAGACATTACCTTGGGAAAGATAATTTTATACATTACCTTAGTTCCGGGGAGCTTGGTTTTAATTACGAAACACATATTGGTTCCAGAAATACCGGGTCTAGGTCCAGAAATACTGGGTCTAACTTTATATGATCTTTCAATATTAAAAATGATAAGAGTGGCTCTTTGCTGCTAAAGCGAAGTCTATTCTCATAGAGCATCTTCAAGAAGATATTCTATGCCTCCAAAATTGTATGTCTCTCGAGTTAAAATTAGTTCTCGTCAAGATTGTTCTACTTGACCTCTACTATTTTCAGCTCAGAACTAGAGTTAAACCTGACATGAAAAAAGTACAATATAAGCACTCAATATTACAAAATAATATATCATAAGGTCTACGTAGAATAAAGAGTCATTGCCTTGTGGAACTAGATGGCATTTTATTCGTTATCTTATCTATTTTTTAAATTCTGATTGTTATTATCAATTTACATATCACTGTACGACCACGATTTTTCCGTTTTACCAAGGGCAAAATTCCTGTAGAGTTGAGATTTCTTGTTTTAAAATGGCATGCATTTCATCTGTGAATTTTACGTACAAGTTGACAGTTAACAATTGAAAACATATCATTCCTTGTATATACATCATATTGCGTAAAACAATAAGGTGATTTCTATTTTTATGCAATCGACCTTGAAGTAGTCAGGCTATAACGTAGTTTGTTCATATTTATATACATCGAAATAAATAAAGAAAGAATCGGAAGGGAATGAATAAATTGAATTAAAAGGTCTGTATTCCGATCCTTTTATGCGACCCCTAACAATTTCCGGAATCAAATGAGATTTTGATGTTACAAGAAAACCAAAATTTTTTTCAAGATTTTATAAATTTTCAAGTGCACATGTTTCGTTGACGAGATATAGTTAAAATAGTGGTGATTAAAATAAATAATATATAAAAAGGTTTCTATTGGTCATCTTAGATACATTCTTGCCTGTAGCAAAGGTATCAAACTTCACAATTACTACGTTTCTATAATGAAAAATGTATAATGTTAAATTTTGGCACCGAATCGGAATACCTATCTTTAACGAATGGACGAATATAAAATTACCAATGTGTGCCTTGGTACGAAAGATAAAGTTAAAAAAAGAATGGACGTATGGTTAATTTGAATAAATTTATTATTTTTGAATTAAAAATGAAATTGGTGGCAAATCCACTATCTCGCCGAGAATGCAGTTTACCATGATTACAGAAAGATTTCACCATCATCTAATAGTACTGATATAAACATTGATTCATTTAATATCAACATTTTCAAAACAATTTCGTTCAAATATATATTCCTTTCAAACAAACTATCGAGATTTGATACGTCTGACGTAGTTTACAGTTTACACAGTAACTTTGCATAGACATGAAGATCATTCAGTGTAATCTAACTTCTGTATCATGTTCAAAAACAAATCAGTTTTAACTTAAGAATAATCTTATCTTAATAAACACAGTATCATGTTCTGTCAGTCGGGCTTTGTTTTGTAAAGACGTTCTTCTCCAAGACCGGCAGATCGAGTTCTCTACCTTGCCTGAAACTGCCGCATGATGTTTGCCTCGCTTCTCCGCTAAGCGCCCTATCCCTTGAGCTAGTAATATGATCCCCGTGATATTTATGTCAGTATGTTCTCATATCATCTCGTACATGTTTGTAATTATAAACAATGACATATCACATGTCGTTTCTCTAGCAATAGTATTTTAATTGTATTCTGTCAAATGATGTCTACTTAGACGTCAGAACTGATAGATATCAACTTTCGATGACTTATGTAGAAGGAAACAAAAGCTGGAAATCCTAGCGTATTATATTTCTGGGATGTTTGAACTACATCTCTCAAATTGCTGCTACAAATCTATGTTTAAAGATCCAGGGATTGTTAGCTGGTTTGTCTGTCAATGGTGGATTTTGTTCCCTTTTTACATAAGGATAGATCTGCATTACACAGCAAAAAGTAGTATGTGCATTTCAGATACATGCAAGTAACTTTCCCTTTCCCTTGGAAGATTTTCGTATTAATAAGCAAACAAACAATATTATTATACAACTTTGTAGCATTGGGAAATATCTCTACTATATGTTATAGTTGAAAATAACAGTCAGATTATGTTGTTGTAGGTGCATTAGAAATTGCTTGTATTAGGCCTAGAGTTGAAGCTTGGACTAAAGACACGAATTTTTACTTTACAAAATCAATCATTTACAATCATTTGAAAACAAATGATTGAAAATTTCACAAAACACGTTATTAACTATGCCAATTATGGGTCAACCCCAGCTTACCTGATCGCTTATCTTGTGTATGAAGCTTGAAGGTGATATTGTGGAGGTTCTAGTTTGAATTTTGGAATTTTTCGCGCGTTACTTTTAAATTTGCGCGCAATTTCCGCAACGTTAAACAATTATATCTTTCGCTTAATCGACACTCTCTTAAAATTAATGAATCAAATTCCGTGACGTTTGATATTCAAAATAAAGCATAGTGTTACACTTAGTTTCAATCTATACACATTAATCAGTATGAGTGTTAACTTTGGTTATAAATAATGAAAAGACCAAAACTAAATTTCAGAGATAACACTGATGAATCTCAATCAGTTTATTGCAAAAACAGTCAGATAATCTAAGAGATAAAAAACATTTCAAGATTAGGATTAATTGAAAATTACCGTATCTGATATGTTCAATATGATAATGTTTTTTGCCATCGGTGTATACAAAGAAATCATGCATTAGACTGTAGAGAGTTTAATGGACTAGGTTATCTTCCGATAGACTACCTGCTGGAGTACTTTATTTAGATATCTAATAAAGACCCTTCGGAATGTATATATTTAAAAGGTATCATGACACCCAAAATGCACTTTCTGGCCCGTGACTTTTAGATATGTCTGTATCTACTAATGCAGAATATAATAAGCAGTCTCTGTAACACCTCTTACTAGCCTCCCTTGGGATAACCAAACTAATCTAGCGTAAAATGAAAAATTGCGTCATGGATGGATGTCGGTGCAAAACTAATTTTTCCGGCTTTTATGAAATGCACAAACACCCGCGGCGATGTGGCAAATGAAATGAGGCGAACATGAACTTGTATATGTTGCGATGTATGAAGAGTGAATTTGGCGCAGTAATGAGGTAGAACTGAAAGGGATTGTAACGTCTGTAAGTCACCTGGGTTAATGTCATATCCCCTCGAAATAAAAAAAATCGTCTATTTCTATATAGATGAATATCATAATTTGCAATTATCCGAAGACTGCAATGGCATAACTTCAAACTTATATGCAGTCGTTAGTTAAAGGAACAATACAGTTGTCTTCTTCTTGCGCACAGATATCACAATTTGCATAAAGCAACAATAAAATAACCTTTTAAATTCGTTTCTGGACATGCTGAAAGAGTAAGACTCCTGTTTGAAAAACTCCAGTATTAAGGCCAACAATCAAGTGAGGTGAGAACAGAAATGTTTAGTAATGCAGTATTCCGATTTTTAAAAAGGAAATATTTGAGGTGCATCTTTTTGAAAATTATTCGTGATTCAGTATTACATTTCGCCATTTTATGAATATTAGACTACTACGAAAGTCTTCGTTCATTTTTGTTGTTGGACCCTGATGAATCCTTGTCTCATATTTTTATGATTATCAAACTGTTACAAAAGTCTCATATTTTTATGATTTTTAAACTGCTACAAAAGAATTTTGTTTATTTGTATGGCCTTTACTTACTTTCTCTTTACTCTTACTCCTTCGTCTGCTAACGGAATTTAGTGATGGCTTTACAAAGTTATCTACCATGCAGTCCACAATTTCAGTATATAATTACAGTATAGGTGTCCTCAATGGCATCTGTCAGGTATCTATAGGCTTTTAGGATCGGTGAATGGTATCGAATGCTTTTTTGTTTGTTGTCATTAATTTTTAAACTGCTACAAAGTTTCATTTTACCAAAGCGCAAAGCGATTAGTCAATGCTAGCATTGCTTAAAACGATATATTTCTATCTCTGCAAACATTTGCATAGTCTAGAATTGACGGTCATCGCGATGAAACGAGACACATGTCGATTCCGACAACTGATCGCTTTTTGCTGGGATGGTCACAAACAAACCTCACACACTATCAATGTATAAAAGACAAGTTGAATGCCTGAATGCTGAATATCAGGCATTCATGCTAGTCTTATGTTCAATGTTCAAAAACACCTGGAATACAATACAAGCCTGACTTCTATTGGTGACAGGTGTCGTCTGCAGAATTAATGTTGTCATCAAACACATATGTGACATGATCAAGGGAAATGAGTCACTTTTCGGCAATTTTTTAATCAGGTTTTTGTTACAATCTGCCTGTCCAATTCAAATACCACATTTCGTAGCTACAGGGTTTCTGAGCCATTGATGTCAACTGTCTTGGACTCTACATCTTATTGGTGTCTCCAAGAAGATGCTGGATATATATGTTTGTTGCCATGCAGGTTATCTCATGTTCATTTGTTTGATATAGAAATTTAAGTGGGAAAGCACCAACTAGGCATGGAACCATGTCGATTCTCGTGATGTTTAGCATCACTCAATAACATTAAGTACACAAATATTAATTTTGTATCGTATTTATCTTGTTTAGCTGTACTAATATCTAAAGAAGAGGAATCCTCTCCTTGAAAGCTTGTGCAGTGTTTTGCCACATATTTCCGTCATGTTTCTATCAGTTTTTGTTTATTCTGTTTTCTTTTGCAAACTGAGTATAGACCTAATAGTAATATTTTTAGCACTTCTAAATATTTGTTAATTTTGCAATACGTTATTTAGAGTACGATATTTGATTTTATTTGTAGCATTTTTCGTGGCATAATTTACAATTAGACTAGATCTGGAGTTTACAGAATTGCTACAATACTATCCTTTGTGGCGTCGTCAACACGCTCAACAAAGAGAGGTAGAGCTAAACTAGTCAAAACTAGTAACACAGGATCGGTGAGTGGCCAACTTCTACCAAAATACATCTGTAGAAATTGCACATAACCTGACAACCCTCAAATCGATCAGCACATACGCACTCCTACACAGGGATTCATCATGGTCTAATAACAATTAAGTAGCATAGTTTTCCATTTGTGGTGATTTGTATCATACACCAAAAACATAAATTAACATGGTGGCTGGCAGACTGGGATCATTATTATTATTTTGACGATCGACAATAACCGTCGCACCGTCTTTGAAAATGATGATTTTCACATTTTTACTTAACTTGTACTGTATATGACCGTATGAATAATACATTACCGGAATATTTCGATGTCACAAGCACACATCCTCGTCAGGACAACTCCTACTCATCGGAACTCAACCGTGACCAAGGCCTGGAAGTACATTATAAATTTTATATGACCTAGGTCATCTTAGGTCAACCGTGAGATTAAGCTCCCTAAGTTCATCTTAGGAGTTATCTTGACGAGAACGTGTGTTTAAGACATCGAAATATCGAGATAAACATTTTCATATCTCGTATCTCATTGCGTAAAAGACTGTTAATATTTGTTTTGTATCACTGCTAACATATGTTTCAACATTACTATTTTATAACAAAAAAGTTTTTTTATTGATTTATCACTTAATTCATTTATTGGTTGCAAATTCTTTTTTATTCACGTATACCGTATTAATGCGCCATTTTCTGCACCGTGCTTGTATTCTCACAATAAAAGATTACTTCTTTCTCTTACGTCAAAGGCCTCGGAAGTATTTCATTTTCATCTATTTCTGTATCTTGGCATGAATTCTATCTAAATCCATCGTTTTCAATAGTTTATCAATGAACAGTCCTTCTAAAGGCGCTAACACCCATTTCTAAAGGTGCTATCACCCATTCAGTCACCAAACCCCCGATCATCAGGCACTCGTTCTGTTGAAACTACATTTGGTGGCAGCACTAGCCATACTTTTGCGATCTTAATATAAGTGGTAGCCAGCAGCAAGACAAATGATGATGGGAGATCGGGGTTCGCACCTTTGATCCGACAGAATCTAAGTACTTTATACGGTAGTTGGACTACAGGATTCAATAACTTGAATAACTCAACCAGAAAGAAAAGTTCAATGGTGTCGGATTGGGCATCTTGCGTATACAAAGATGAAGTTGACAATAAGAAAGTATTGCATAAGAGTACAAGTAGTATGTGCCAACATGTTATGTAAAGGAGAGCGATGAGACGTTGCAGACATCACCTTTTATATTACTCCATAATGCGACGTCATAATTTTACGACGTAGTTATCCCTCTCTCGCGATACTTCCGATTTCGGTCATCAAGCCATTTTTTGTAACAGGTTGGTTAACATGGTTAACAATGCCCTCTTGTTTCAAACTTCCACCATAAAGTTATGTTATTTTACTACCATAAATTAGCTATCGGTTACTTCTGTCCATACGTTTCAAATTTCCACAATAAAGTTGTGTTATTTTACTATCAGAATATAGCTGGAGGTTATACTTCTATCCATACAGATCAAAATCATATAAATAAAAGAAATAATGTTCTCTATACGTTTTTTCTCTCTTTTCTTTTCATTCTTGATATAGAACCCACTCCCACAACTTCCTGTCCCACCTCTTCACCAGTCTTTGGAAAATTACATCCGTTCCTTAGCACCAATTGTAAGTCATGAACAGTTTCAACGAACGAGGCAACTTGTAGAAGAGTTTGGTAAACCAGGCGGACGTGGGGAGTATTTACAAAACAAGCTTCTATCTTACGCCGGAACACAAATCAACTGGGTAAGAATGTTTATGAATGATGACTTCTGTCGATATATGTCATAGATGTGAATGGTAATATTTTTCACTAATGATAAGAATATGTAGGTCTCTGTATGCTGCATATCATCCAGATCAGGTCACCTCAACTAGAATCAAATATATGTACCCTGTATCTATTTAGGATCGTAATATTCCCCACAACAGCTTCCTCGAGTCAACTTGGCATGATTGTTTAACATGTTTAACGTCTTCCTGAGCCTTTTCTTTTGTAACACGTCTTCCTGAGGCTGAGGGGCCTGTGATTTTGAACTTGGGAACCCCAAAGTTATATTGTTTGGTACTGTAGTATGGTCTCCTCCTTTCATTGATACCATGATCAAGAAAATCAGTCGAGGCGTTACGTAATTATGACGTCACAAAGTATTTCCGTACCGAAAAACGACTTTGGGCAAAAGTGGTCACTTAAAAAAAAAAATTCTAAATATACGATTTTCGTCGGGTTTTTTTGCTAATAAATGAAGGAATCGATGAATTATTATTAAATGACCGCAAAGGATGTAAAAAAAATACCTAAATGCTTAGGGTCGCTTCATTTGGCGTTTTGGTGCAATCGGCGATCATCCGTTAGGAGGGGGTGCCCCCTCCTCTTAGGAAGACGAGGGTTAAATTGGGAAATTACTTGCACGAGGGCTAAACCCATTGGCATTAACTATAGCGGGGCTGAAAACCAGCTACTAAGTCTGCGCTCGTCAAATACCAACGTTTGGAAACAAAAACGTAGAGGCAGGCTCACACTATGACGAGTAGGCGGTAACGATAAGTGACATAAAGCTGCGTATTTTAGATTGACGCTGACTAATTCGCTAGCCAGTGCGCCTCAGGTTGCCGAATGTAAGTCTGATGTCGTTGCTTTACATCAATGACTTTTATTCACAATATTTGTCATCCTCCGTTGTGAATTTGTCACAGTGTGAGACAGGCTTTAGATACATTTATTTAACTGTTGTTCCCACTGGATGCTTTATGATGGAGATTTGATTTCTGAATATCTTTTACCACTTGGTTTTCTCCTTTGACAGTCCAATATTATGTAGGATTACATCGCTTTTCATGTAATTGCACATCTATTGGTATGACCCGTGTTTGTCATTATTATGCAGAACATTGTTTCGAACTACACAGAACAAATGACAGATGAACAGAAAAAAAACCCTATACGAATAACTGAAAAGCACATGCCTTGCAATAAATGAAACTACTGTTACGAATACCAGGCATAATCATCCCTCTCATTCCATGCATATTATGCCCAAGATTGTAGCTGTCATTCACTTTATGATATGAGCTAAATTTAAGCTGGCAGTATGTTGTTTATACAGGTTTACCGGTGGTGGTTAGATGATATGTACCTCAAAATACGCCTACCCTTACCCGTCAATTCTAATCCCGGCATGGTCTTTCCAAAGCAGAAATTTGCAGACGAGGGCCAACGACTTAGGTAAGTTCTCGTTCATAATGCAAGAAAGCATTATGTGTATTTTAGAATATGTACAAGATAATGTCTTTAATCATGGTAGATTCATGCAAAAATGAGCATACAATCATTGTCTTTTTAACTAAAGGCTGTATCTACAAAACTAAACACATGTACATACACTCGTATAGGAGTGGTTTGAAGTGAAACTTTGCGTTTAAAGGAATTTCCAACACTGCATTCTTACTAACGGCAAAAGTTTCTGGTGTAATGAGGCCAAAGATAAAATGTTCTATTTTACTTGGCATTATCATGCGAAATATATTATTAATAACAAATAAGTACATAAATATATATCTAAATAGCACCCCTACTGAAGGCTCCCTAAGATGCGCAATTTTTTCTTGTATTTCATATGTGAAATCGAACATTTTATCTTTTACCTAATGGAAATATTTGTACCACTGTACTCATAAACATTTATAAGTTTGTATAATCATAATAATCTTACCATTCAAACCCTTACAATATATTAATGGCGCATATTATGTTATAAAATATAACACATACAAATATCAACCTCATCCAGCATCCATTTTCTTCATTTCTGCCCAAACATGAGTGTTTTGCAATGTCAAAATGACAGGAAATATATTCCACTTGTATTGAATATTGCTCTTACATATAGTGCCTCCAGTGCTTGAAAGTGAGAGCGCTTACACACGTTTACACATAAACAAAGAGTGGTGAAGAAGTTTCTGCACTTGTTTTGTGACGCAAGTGTTATCTTTCCGTAACTGGCATCGCCTAAGATGGAAATTTCTTAAAAATCGGAAGCAACGTATGTAAAACATAAAAAGGTAAAGTATTTTTTTTCTGATGATTTTTTGTTTTTCCTTTTCTTTGTTTAGATTCGCAGCAAAGTTGATATCAGGAATTCTAGATTACAAAGTTATCATAGATGCGTAAGTAAAACCTTGCCCTTTTTTCTCTTTCTCTTCTTTCCCTTTCTTTATTCATTTCAAATTTTCAGATTGTTGTTTGTTTGAAGGAGTAATTGTTTATTCTTAAATGAATTACAAGTGTATGTAGTAATCAGACATACAAGGATAGCATATCTCCCATGAGTCCAAGCCGGAAATTGAGGTTTCCACAGCATAAATCCTAACTTATCAAACTGTTCCAAGAATCAAGACAAAATATATCAGATATCCAAAATATTGCATAGAAAAGATTATTCCCTTTAAATTGGTATTTGCTTCCTTTCTCCTCCTTTTTTTTAAACCGGATTTTTTTTTCCTGATGCACCATAAATCTTTGAACCGTTCATTCTGACAAATTCTTTGTTAGAATAAAGAATGATCGCAGCCATGTATAAAGGGAAAACAGTTAAAAGTATTTTCATTAAAAGTACCAATTAACTTATTCACTAGTGTTAATTTGATTTTCCTTTAGTGGGTTACGTACAACAAGCACACACGGTTTTTATCGGGTACAATGAGAATTGCATGCGCCAGGAGTTGAATTGCCTATTCCAAATTGCTAGATAATGTATACAATAATGCAATACAATTTAACAGTTAGCTAGAATCGATTACTACGGTAATTTTCCGACCCCTAGAAGGCACAAATTAAGCAGTTAAGGGATCTGTTGTAAAGATACAATAAAACAAATAACTTCCATCGCGAGCATCCTTTGGGAGTTTTCGGTAATGAAAGTGCGACGTAACGATCATCAACTAAGACCTAAGTGCCCTTGTTTTACCGCCGGTGCAAGAATAAATAGATCATGTATTATTACACGATATAACCGGTGTCGTGTAATTTTAGTTTGTTAGTTAGAATGAGCTCAAAGCGAATAAGAGCACTGCGAGTGTTGTATGAGACAGTACCTCTTCTGGAAAATGACGCCATAAAATAAAAAAGCCAGTGGGAGCAATGAAAAATTGGGACTATACAAAAAAGCAGGATCTTGTGTCGCTATAGCTGTCAGCATATAACAGCAGTCATTGTTTTTTACATCTTACACATGTAGACATAAAAGCAGACATATTTAGTTAGGATTTGGTTGTAATAATACAATCTGTAAAAGTCTTCTAAGTTTGCAATAGTATTGGCGAGTAAGGAAAAACGTTTTGTGTGTTAAAAATCGTTACATTATTAAATTCAGTGGTTAACGATATATCGTCATGTGAGTGCAAGAAAGTCGTATCTGCAATAGCTGCCATTTGCCATAAATTTGGATTGCACACTTTATAATCTCCAGTTTTGGGTCAGGGGTTCTTGAAATGGTTCTTCAGGTGACGGTGTCACCAAAATGGTCACCTGAAGAACCATTTCAAGAACCACTGACATTAGAAAGGGAAATTTCGGGTGATTTTTCACATTCTTGTGACAAGGCATACAATAACTATAACTTAGGGCAGCCATTGCAGATACGACTTTCTTGCACTCACATGACGATATATGCCGCATATATGTGATGACCCACCCCGAAAAGGGGGACTTTACGACAGAACACTTTTCAAGAAACTGGTGAAAACAGACAGCAAAAAATAAAGAAAATAATTAGAATTTTCAGCAGATTTTCTCATATAAAATGTTATCGCCTTGATCAATTTCAACACGTAAGGTGTAATTTTAAGCTTAGACAATGCTGTAACATATGAAATGATAAAATCAAAATTGATATCATCTGCAAAGTCCCCCCCTTTCGGGGTGAGCCATCACATATGCTTGTAATCAATAATTTAATTAGGATCAAGGTTTGGTTTGGTCTAAGGGTTAGCAGTTAGGCTCAATTAACCGTTAATAATAGGAGTGTCATGGTTCTGATGGAGCCTTAAGTATATACTTTTTCAATTGTGACCACCGATCATAACATTCACATAATATGACCCACCCCATCAAATCCAGCCAGTAGTCGAGACTGATACCCAACGGAATCGGTTCCTTTTATCAAATCTGCTCAGAAACATAATCAGAATTTAAATTTAAAAGTAAATGCAAACATTGACACTTAGTTTATTTCGATATTATGAGTCACATAAATTTTTTTCCAAATAATCACAAGCACTAACAACAACGGTAAAATTGTTCTAATAAGTATTTCTCACTTTTAATACTTTTCAGAAAAGCACTTCCTGTTGATAGAGTAAGGCACAACAAGCCGGGTCAGCCTTTATGTATGGAGCAATACTATCGCTTGTTCTCATCCTACCGAGTACCGGGAATACAAAAGGATGAGTTGGTATCACCAACCTGCAGTGTCATGCCGGAACCGGAACATATTATTGTGGTATGCAATAATCAAGTAAGTATGCAGATAGATGATTTAACTGTACCATAAAATAGGGAACTGACACTGGATGATTTAACTTTACCATAAAACCGGGAATTGACACTGGATGATTCAAATGTAGGCTACCATAACATCGGGAACTGACACTGGCTAGTTAAAAGTACGCCCACCCCAGTACGGTTATTTTCTGCGATAATCATCATCTGATTATTACGCTAATTTCTTTGGTTAATGTCAATCAAACTTGTTTTCGACATTGAACAATACTTCTTGGAGGTGTGGCTTCTCGATATCAATCACAGAGTTACAGAGATGACACTAAGCTAAAAACATGGGCCCAATAGCGTAACGTGTATTGTAATATGTGGACAAAACCGAGGTCGCATTTTGAAGAATGCTGCACAGCTTGTACCCGATTAAGCGTAATACACATCAAGGACGATGTCACGATTTATCGATGTTTGATTGGGATTATTTATTATGCGACCTCGTTTTTGTACACATATTACGTTACACATTACGCTAATTGGAGCCAGTGATCACGTGACCAGCCAAGAAACGTTAACCAGCGACTATTGAGAAATAGTAACCAAATGAGCTATGAAGTATATGGGGATAAAGTGTCAGGGGCCTGTATCAATCCATAGAAAGCCACGCCCAATACATTGTTATGCTTTTGACCCAAGCATGGATGATATCACTTACGTTCGTTGATTGATTCTGAGTATATCTGTCAGGGCCCTGACCATGTCTTCCTTTATTTTGTATATTTTTTATTCGGTTTCAGCAAATTTTACCAGACGCTTGCTGCCCAAATGAGACCCTAATCATACTATTCCTTTCAAACCATTTACAAGGACGACTCCAATTGCTGTTACAGAGCGCTGCCCTTAAGTCTATCCATAATTACCCAGGATCAGCTCCCCAAGTTTCGTACAAATTTCATGAAAATATTAGCATATATTAGAGTTCGTTTTCCAGGAATTAATTATGGAGAAAAAAAAACCGTTTACATGTTTACCAAGAACCATTATACATGCAAACTAAGGTTATAAATAAACCCTTGTTTACAATACTCTTCTTTCTTTTCTATTCCAAGTTTTTTGTATTAGATGTTATAATCAACTTCAAGAGATTAAGTGACCAGGATTTAGTGACACAACTCAAGCGTCTTGTAGATATAGCAGCACAGAAGCCTAATCCGGATCCTGTGGGATTACTAACGTCGTTGAATAGGACAGAATGGGCTCAAGCTAGATTAGGACTAATGGAAGGTAAGCAATTGATAAGAGACACCTTTTCCGGATGTAAGTTTTGAGCACACTAGATCTAAAATACGGTATTATATGTAATCAGAAATAATTTTAACTAAAGCCCAATACCATATAATATGAACCATCAAAATCCTAACCATAATTTGATTATTGCATGGGGATTCGGATATTTGCTGATGACTTTTGCGAACTGTTCGCGTAAAGTAGTTGTTGCGGTTGCGCTCGAAGTTTATTTTGAGACAGTTAAAGTGAAACCAAATACCAAAATATGAGCCCGAATTACTAATAGTTGGTATCTCCAATTTATATGTATTGTAATGTTAAACGTTACACTACCGTAACGGGTAATGAACAATTATGTAAAAAATGACAACGGAGTAAATATTTTGCATCCTTATTGTATTTGCAGACTTGAGCTAAAACTATTGTCAAAGACAAGTTATTTTTTGTTCAACGCTTCTTAATGTTAAAAACAAAAACCATAATCGAACTATAGCTGGGATCTTCAGCTCACACAAGATCAAATCACACATTTAGCTTTCGTTCTTTATTTTTCAATTTTTCAAACTGCTCTACAAGCCTTATGAGTAAAGTTTCCTTTCTTAAAGAGGATGGTGCGTGGTGATTCCCGACTTAACCACAAAGAAAGGTTATGTTACCTAATCAAAAATAAAAATGACGGCTTTTCCGATCGGTTCTCTATCTCATTGGCTCATGGCAGTAGTTACTATAATATTACTTTTAATTCAACTGTCAGCTAAGGTCAATTATTCTTTTCCACGAATGAAAAGAATATCATTTCTTTAACTTATCACGATGCCTAAATGTGTTTATTAACAACAAACGTTGATACAACCATGTAACAATCGCGGGGGTAGGTTCTCACTGACAAATGGTATACAGGGATGGTGAAAAGGTTTTTGGGAGCATTTTCGTAAATGCTGGTATATCGATGAGTGGGTTATTACCCAATTTAGAATATCGATGGTTGGGTTAAGCACCCAATTATCTCTCAAATGGTGCGCTTTTTGCAGAAAAATGTTTAAAGTCACAAAAGCATGCTTTTTAAGGGGATAGAGATTGTCAAAATGCCAGACTCCCTACTTTGAGCATTCCCGTAAGACATTTTGAGAGATGAATAGGTTCTGATATCTTAATAAGGGCTCTTAAGCTATTTGAACCTGACTTTGTTTTGAAATGTACCAAAGAACATATTGGTTTCTTTATCCTATTCCCACATTGTCCTTGGCAAAATGTTGCCTTATTTCAATAAATCTGATGACCATTTTCTCAGCCAACCTGTTTCTGTTGAACCAATTATTTCAAAGACTAGTGCACTGTGGTTTCTTTATATTGGTCATAAAACAGCATAAAAGGTCTCGGGCCGGGAAAATATGTTGCCTTTTAACAATCTTCTAGTATTGGATAAATACAATAAACCGTTTTACCTACAAGCCTGTTCTTTGGTGCATTGGTACCTCTATTTTCAACTTAACGTAAAACCTGTAACCTTGCTATGATCTGAGGCTACCTTCTATTGACCCAAATATAGATATCTCCCACGTGTCAAATTGCCCGAAAACAAGTGTCAGTCGTGCATTTTACATGTGGTCGCGGGGAGAATAAACGACTTAATTAGCCATAAATTGATTCAGAAACTGGGTAATGGTGGAAAACCTTTCACATTTTTAAACGCTTTTTGAATATAGTAATAATGTTCATTTGACAAAACCATTGAATCAGTGACGAGATGTTCTATTCACCTTTAGTGGCGTTTTGATACATCATAGCTTTTTCTATAGCCATTTTTTTTTATTTCCTTAAGAGGTGTTGCACTTGCTTTTAAAACTAAGTTGAGATAAAATTTATGTTGATGCAATAGTTGCTCATCATTGAACATTAGAGAGGGTTCATTACATGGTCAGTTTACGACAAACCCATTAAAAGTGTTACACAGAAGTTGATTTGGCTATTTGTGAGACGTGCTTGCACAATTTTTATGTTCAAAGCGTTGTCCTTTATTAACTGCTTACGTGTCCGTGTCACGACTGCTACTTTGTGACAAAACCACAGGCGCTATCAATTAGAGTATAAAACTACGAGCAAAGATATCTGAATATTCAAACAAATCGTGCCGTTGGCTGAATTTGACGCTACTGTGCTTGAGCTAAATTTATATTAATCAAAGAAGGAAGACAATCCTACTGTAGAAGAAGAATAAGATAGAGAAGGAAAAGGAGGAGGAAGATGTGTAGGAGGATAGGAGGACAAGACGGAGGACGAGGAGGAAGAGGAAGATGGAATAGAAGAAGGTAGTAGAAAAGTAAATGAAGAAGAGATAAATGAGAAGAAAAATGAAAACTAAAACTAAAAAATATAGAACATAACTATGAGAAAAAAATAAAAAGTTTTCTATTTCCAATGTCAATTGAATATTTTAAAGCATTTTTATTTAACACAGTCATACAAACGGGTCAGGAGGTACACAACATATTGTCATCATGTTTCATTGTATTTTGACGTATATGCTTTAAGACATACAAGTATCGGGAATCACACCAGTAAAGTGGTTTAATTTACACGAAGATCCCTTGGCGCTAATCACTTTTACAATAATTCTTATGAATCAATAGACAAAATCTAAACTATTATATATCTCTCTTTTAGCAGCATTCATTAATATCTTACCGGGAAGATATAGGCGAACACTTGCATATCGCACAGCCCTACAGGCTGCTGAACACAAGTCGTTCAGGAAACAAGCAGGATATAGTTAGCGCACTAGTAATGTCAACCCTAAGCGAAAAACTCATTGAAACCCATAACAAATTGCTGGCAGCACCGTGAATCTAGTGATTTAACTGTGATTTCCTTTTACAACAGCTTTCCTTAGGCTCTGCTGACGCACGCGGCTTACTAAATTATCCCCATATACTTTGGATCGAATTCGGTATTTTCAATTTGATTATTTATAACCCCATATATGTTCCTTCAAAAAATGGTCAATTTTCTTATGTACGGTTTCATAATATTTTTCAAAATCTGACACTTGTCCTAAAGGAAGATAATTTGGAGTGCTATTCACTATTACTTTTGAAAATCATATATAATCATACGTAAGGTATACAAACCAGAATACATGTAGCTGCATGATCATTTCAATAACATTCTTCTACTGTTTGTCGCCCCTCTTGATGTGTTTATGACAGCGACATATCTTTCGTTTGATATCAGAGAAAATATTATTGTTGTTCGATTTCCTCTAGGAAGAAGAGAGGCCATCAAAGGTCTTTGTCTGGCTCGTTAACATGCTGGGGTATGCGCGTGTATGCAGTACCAGTAGGTGAAGCAAGAGTTCACCCAATTATCTCTCAAATGGTGCGCTTTTTGCACAGGTTTTTTTGTTATCAAAAACCCATTACTTATTTTAAACTAAAGTTTCTCCCCAGTGTTGTGCCTGCTGTATGTCATATTTGATATGTTTTCCGACGAATCACACTTGGTAATTAATGAATTAATTTAAACATTTTGCAAGTTAAGCTTTCTGTACAATTTTATTTAAACCTTGTCCGATTTTATCCGGATCTTGTTTTGAATATAGAAGTAATCTAGTATTAAAGTGTGCAAAGTAGAGGCAGTTTTCAATTAAAATAATTCATTTGAAATGTCCAATAATTTTTCTATAAAAATTTCCAGGATAAACAATATTTGATACATTCCAGTAACTGATTCCAATATCATATCAAAGCTTTTGTGAATCTATAGGGTATTTAGAAAAATGGAATTTACGAATGAAAAAAACGAATTATGTATATTATATAGCAATATTCAAGTTTTGGAATAAATCCAATCCATTTATTTCCCCTGCTAACTTGGTTTATTATGAGACTGTAATAGATAGATACCCCTTTTCTCGGTTAAACTTACAACCTTTAACTTTGCTATGAACTGAGGCTACCTTTGACCATTACAGATTTCCTCCACGTGTCAAATTGTCCCAAAACAAGTGGCAGTCAAACTATTAGGCGCTCTCTTGCGGTGCGGCAGATCCCAAGTTCAAATCTTGCTGGTGCCAAAGGTTAAGTGTGCTTGAAATTCCATTGGACAAGGAACTAACTGCTAATTGTCTCGTGGAAACCCGTACGAAACTCGGGGAGCTGATCCGGGCAGCGATTGTGCGTATGTGGGCTGATCAAGGTTCAGCGCCCCTACAGGTTGTCGCAGAACCTGAAATAGTGTTTGTGTGGAATAAAGCTTACTTTGGCCACAGTGGTCAGCGATCACTTGTAAAGCGCACCTGGAATCACAAATCTGGGAGGCATAGCGCACCACAAATCCCCGGTATTTACCTATTTATTTTGCATGTGGTCGCGGGGAGAATAAACGACTTAATTATAGCTATAGATTAGTTCAGAAACAGGGTGATTGCGAAGAACTTTGAATATTAGACTTGTCTCAAGTCCTTAGGCACTTAAAATCTCTGGGATTTTTCA
>JXSR01S026850.1:13907-29591 GCA_000969725.1 Ophiothrix spiculata | reverse complement strand
TTTTTTATCTGTTTGATGTTATAAAACATAGTTTCGACATTCCCGGCGATGAAAATTGTGTTTTAGATTTTACCCCATGTAATTTCTTCTCTAGCTATCTTTTAAAAAACGTCGGTGACCCCATATTTTTTTTCTTGATTTGACATCCACTTGACATTCACAATTGACCAGCAAAATATTAAAAAATTCTACAGGTAGCAAATATTTGAAAAATCAGCATTTTGTGGTGTAGGAAATCACACATAAAAAGTTTTATCACTGAAGGCCCGTTGGCTCGGGAGCACTCGTAGCTACTCTTTACTATTTTGCGCCATTTTCAGCGCTTACTGGGAAGACAATGCATAAAAGAATAGTGCTCGCATTGCGTTTTAGGCGCAAATCTTACGCTTAGATACCACGCGCGCGTTTTGTTAAAATTTTCCCGCCACTGACCAACAACTGATTTTGTAATGCTGCCACCTGTTGGTGAAAATTAACACCGCGATCGTCTTTAAAGAATGAATGGTTAAAGAAGCCATGTATGTAAACTCTGAGCAACCATAATTTAACAAGGGAGGACTCCATCACAATCTAGCGGGGCCTATCGGTCAATCATTGCTAAACTTTGGAAGAGACTAGTTTCAAGTAACTGTGACGACACCAGCCATTCACAGGTTGAAGACACCAGCCATTCACAGAAAAGCCGCCAGACCATCAGTTGGCTTGAGGATGCATCTGGAGTGAGATGTGAAATGTTGCCACTCATAAAAATGTCCAGATGACCAGATTCTACTATTTACCAAGTATTTAGCTACCTGGATGAATCTAAATCTGGTCTAAAGAACTGAATAATACTGAAAATGGGAGTCTGATGAACAGGCCTGAAAAAGGGGGTCTTGACCGCTGGACATAGGTGCCCTGCTCATATATATGAGTGAGGCTCCAGGGATTTCCAGCAGTAGGGTCAGTTGGTCAGGATTATTTTACTTAACTGGCAACCGTGCTTATGTGTTTACACCTGTATTAAGGGTCAAAATATTAAAAACAAGGTCGGTGTCAAAATGAAAATATTACATAATAATTTTACACAAACAGCTACAATAAAATTGTGTCACATTATGACTGTTCTTACAAGATCTTCATTGTCGTGATTTTCTTTTTGCTCTTCTGCAGAGTGCAGGTGGAGACAGTGGAGATCTCTATGTAATCCAGCACAATGTGATAGCAACAGGTGTGGAGGGTCTCGAATTCAGCAAAGGAGATATTGTCAAAGTACTTGATGAATGTGATGAAGATAAAAATGCATTCCATATTGAAACCATTCCAACTCAGTCTTTCCCATTTACCAAAGATGGTTATATACCTAAAGAGTACTTGAAGAAGATAGAAAATGAAGGTATGAGGTAGTTTAAATGAACTTGGTCAGAATTTTCAAATTTTAGTTTTCAAAGTCATATGAAAGATGATCACTCAAGAGGTCTAAATTTCACATTTCAACTGAATCGGTCAAACCATTTTGATGATTTTATGAGCAAATGTGTATTTCAGAGCTGCCTGTACATTTTTATGTAAAATTAATTAATGGTTACCATAATTAGACATATTTTCCTATATATCTTTAAAATGGAACATATAAAATATATCAGCGGTGAAATTTCACATAGGTTATGGGTAAAATATATCAACATTTTAGTACCAAAATCTCACAAAGTTTGAAAAAATCGAGGCAATTGGATATGTGAACGTAGAGAACTGTTCCAAAGAGTGGTGCAGCAATGTAATGTTTGTTGAAAGTATCCTTGCACAATTATTTCCTGTTTACCTATTAAAGATGATTATGATTTCTACATTAATCTTGGTCAAAATAGTTCAGACACTTGACCTCCCCGCCTCCCTGTGCAATGTTGTAAAGACATATTTCTTGAAGAACTTGTTGCACGCATGTGTTTGTGGCAACATTGTGTAGTGGGGTAGGGACGTCTGGGGAGACAGAGGGGAGGAACTGACAAGTCAACAAAAAACTTGAACTCACACTCTCTTGCAATCATTACTTTAAAACTGGCATAAATGTCCAAGTATTTTTGACCAAGATTGTAATCTTTACCTAAAAAAGAAGACAGTACTGGTCAGAAGTTAAGAATGGCACGTTGAACTTATTCTCAAAGTAATAAAAATGCTTACCACCTATGTTATGTAATGTATAGCCATATTATTATCTGTTAAGATTGATTAGGTTCTTATGATTCCAAAATTACTATACCTCATAAATATTTATTAGGAAACCATGAAATACAATTGGTCAGTTAAACCTGATGCGCATGACAGTATTGTGCCTTCTTCCCCCAAGTGCCCATAACGCCCACGAAGGGAAAAAATTGAAAAACTATTGCACCCCTACTATCGCACCCTCGTAATCATATCACTTAATTATCAGTTGGAAATTCATACAGTGACCGAGAAGAATGAACATTTTGGGGTTATTTTTTGATGTGTTAACACCACATTCAGTGAAATATTTCTGAAGTATAGTAAAACAAATACATCATGGTTTATTTCGGGAAGTATTGAAAATCTCTGATCCCTCGGTGTTGGATGCATTTTATAGTGTATAGTGTCAGCAGAAGGATATCAACCAGGAGTCACTCAATTAGTTACCATAACAAATATCAGTGATATTTTTCCCCTCCACAGAAGAGAAAGAATCTGCTCCAGACTTCACCGTGAGAGCTAAATCTAGAACTGTAACCATTGGTGACACAGCGACATTCATCTGTCAGTTTACTGGCAACCCTAACCCTGAGGCAGATTGGAATATTCCAGAAAACAGGGTAAGGAATATCGCTGTCAATACTATTTGTTTAAACGGACAACGACCGGTTAAACGTTTAGAGATTTTGCTTAACGAAAAACTGTCTGTTTATTATAAATAATAAAATCATGAATATTCCTTTGTGACTGAATCCTTTAATATAACCAATCCATGTGCATTTTGATTTCTCCATTTTATGACAAAAAATTGCAAATTGTGTTTTTAAAACATTAAAGACTGCCACCAAATATTTTAATATGCACTTGCATTCTGACTACCTGAGTTTGTTTACATAGATCAAGTCAGGCTTTTTTCGTTATTATGATGGTGCTAAACTTTAGTAGATCATAAAGTCTTTCGGTTAAATGTTTAAAGGTCTGAATTGGGAATAACCCACCATGCATGCATTCAAAGAATCTGTAATGCATTTTGAGATATGCCAAGCACTTGTAGGAGCTTTGACCCTTACATCTTTCTCCTACTCAATGAAATAAAAAAATGGTCTATATTTAACTGTCATATAACATTATATAATATTCTATTCTTTCCACAATTGCAATAAAACAGTATTTGCATCATAACTGAAACAACAATTCGGAGGAGAACTGGAAAATATGTCAAAAGGGCTGTCTAGCACCTTCCCCCCCCCCCCCCCCCCCCCGGGTCTAGTTCCAGACTCTTTTGATATATTTACATTGTTACATTTGGATTGAAGGTAACATCACGATCATCCAATTGGTAATTGGAAATAAAATAATTTTTGTAAGAACCTTTAAAAAACTTTAATATTAATTATTATCAGATTTTTAAATTTCATCAGAAATATTGAATTATATTTCCACCCTGAGATAAGAAATTGATTTGTACCAAATTCAAGTTAATTATTAGTATAATTGAAGTTGCTGGAAAATCTGATACCATAAATATATTTGTTGTTAACATTTAGGAAAAAATGTAATGGTTACAGATTAATGTTACCATCAACTTTCAGCAAAGATGGGTTCAATTGTGAAACCAAACATTATCTTGTCTGGGGTAGGCAGGGCTGGGGGAAGGCAGAGAGAAACGAATGTGTCAATTGTCTGGTCTCCATGGATCTCTCCGTGTTCTTTGGAGATTTATATTTATAACCCAAAATCATAAAATGCAACTTTTCTTATCATCAGTGATGTGTTTTGTTGTTTCCCACAGATGCTAGATTCAAGATTTGAAGTGAATACAACCAGAGGAGTGACAACATTGGTGATTTATGATACTAAGAAGAAAGATGAGAGAGAGTATACATGCACATTGTCTAATAGACTGGGGCGTATCTCATGCTCAGCAACATTGAAAGTTATAGGTAAGTTTGACAAGTTTTCATAAATAAAACGAGATAGATGTCTTTGGTACAGAATAATGGATAATTGGCAGAGTGACCATTGCTTCCATCTGTGATGTGACCCAGGCTATCATACTGGCAAAAAACAGATCTTTTAGAACTCAAAATTTATGGGTAGTATTCTTCAAATATTTGGTGACAAACTTTGTAAAGTGTACAAATTGTAATTTAAATCGCTGGAGGTAATTTTTCATTCTGCAGTAGCTCTTGATGTAGATAACATGTAGCCCAGAAAATTGCCATAAACGGCCTGGATCATTTTAGTTGGAAGAAACGTGTAGTCACCTGCTTTGCAGTGAATTGATGATGATTAGTATAAGAATTACCAGATATATTCATTGGCTCACCCTTGGCTTAGCTTTGACATTTTGATTGGGACATCCCCAGAATCTTTCATATGAAAACAACAGATGTGTTCTGCAGATGGATCATGCAATCCATATGGTGGTGTTAATGGAATAACACCTGAGGGCCATGTTTAACAATTTTTCAAGAAAGTACAAACCAAACCAGTCTAGAAAATGAAGGCTCCAGAAGTTTCTCAGAACTTTTAATTATTTTATTAATAGATGATAAGGAAAAGATGCATTAATTGTCTTTTAAAAAGGGTCAAAACATAGTTCTTGGTGCAACAAGTCTTTGTTATCTTATAATCTGATATATAGTTTGAATGTATTTTCTATTAATAACGGGGGCTTGGTGAGGAAAAATCAATACACCACAACATTTTCTTTGATGTCAAATGTTTGGTAATTTTCAACACCAAGCATCCGTTATTGATTAGACAATGCATTGGAATTAATGTGATAACAAAGACTTGTCGAACCAAATGTTTGATAGCTCAAAAGACTTGACCGTAAGACAAAATCCTCACGGGTACAAGCAAAGCTATACATAATCTAGTTTTATATTTATTGTGTGTGGCAGTAAATCTTGAACACATACTCAGATATGCAGACCGTCTCCATCTTGAAATTCTACACTCACGTGGGAGACTACTACAACTACGCTTTCACAAACTGAAATTGTTTAACCAGAAGTAGGGTTATTACAAACTAGAAAAGGTTATCTCCAGTTATCCAAGATAGCCTTAAACTGACTTACAGTATCACTGGCAGCAAAAGGGTTTTTTACTTAGTGAAATTTTAGTCACATTAGCATAGATGGTTGATCATATATTTTGTGTGATACAAACTGCCTGGTTCCTCAGTTCGATAAATGACTGCAATGCTGGTCCCATATTCTTGTAACATCAGTTTATCAAGTTGGGTACTATCCAATTATGTACCTGTCAAGTTATCAAATGACTTCAACTTGCAAATTGGGGATAGAAGAGTTTCATGCAAATATGTCCTGACATTTTTATACACTTCGTAGATGATACTTTTTTGGGCATTTAAGAGTGGATCTTAGCCATTTTATTTAGTTACCTAGGGTAGTATTCATAAAATTTAGGTAAGATTGTTTCTGATTGATTGATGTACACCGAGAAATTTAATGTGTTATGCATAAGTCAAACAAACTACTTAAAGGAGTACTTCAAAACTCATTCAGCGGTTGACTGCTTGAAAACCGTTGGTACTGGCCAGTTGGTATCGTTCTAAACAATGACAATGACCAGAACTGACCTTTTAACAGTCAGCCGCTGGTTGAGTTTTAAAGCGACCCCTAAGTAAAGTGTATCCTTATCACAAATATAGATTCAACAGTAAAGAGCAACTTTAAAGGGTCTCTTTCGTCCTTGTAGTTCCTTAAACATTGCTTGATTTCTGCAAGATAGACATTTTGCAGCATTGTATTTCATTTGCTTGTAAGCTTGCACTGCATGAAGTGTAAGAGACTTTTTATGAACATAACCTCTGGAGTTGCAACATAAGATAAATTCTGCTAAAGAACATTTTGTTTACAATTATTGGGGAGATTTGTAGAGAAAAATGCTAAAACTATTGATGTTAGAATACAAGTTGATAGTATCATTGAATTAACATTGTTATCTAAACATGTTTTCTCTTTCTCAGATTCAAGTTCTCCAAGATCAACACCCATGAACGTGAATTCTAGTCATGCTTCAGATAAACAGAAATCACTGCATCAGAAGCTGCCAAACCCACTTGGTTTATTCCACAAGACATCTCATTCTGATATGAGCCAGAGTTTGAACTCTGCTGATGAGACTGTTAAACCACTCACTGTGAGCAATATTGACATTACTGCCTCTGGATTGGATTCTAAGCCAAAATGCAATGAAATCGTGGACAGGAAGGGACTTAACCAAAGAACCAAGTGCAATACTACTATGCCAAGCATGGGACTGATTCGAAGAATTAATGTTCCCAAATCTGATAGATATGTATTTACTAGAGAAAATATGAATATTATGCCTGACTCAAGTAGAAATTTTAACTCTGATAAAAGCAACTCAAAGATACTTTATAATGAATTAATGAATAAGTCCAAACAAAGACAATCTACAATGGTGTTCAAATCAATCAATCCCAATGTCAGAGGAAAATCAACTTGTGTATGCAATTCGTCTTCACTTCGTCCATGCAAAGGATTTGAACCTATGACTACATGCAACTCAGCGTCAGAAGCTATCCTATCCCATTGCAAGGGGTTTGAACCACATACTGCCTACAATACCAATATGCCTTATTGTGGATTGGAACCACTAATCACTAGCAACTCAACTTTGCCTTACAACTCATCCACCTTGACAAATACAACGGTATATGATACTGATTGCAAAACTTGCAAGGAACCAAATGGATCACCAATAAATCTGTGCAATAAAACTGAAATAGCTAGATCCAGGTGCTACGATATGGACACATCGAATACTAGTACCGAATTGAAATCCTTGCCTTCATTACATTACCATAATAGTGCAATTAATGTCCAATGTGACATTCACCAATCAGAATTTGTAAATAAGAGTATTATCCACAACTTTCAGAGACAATTTCCGTTATATGACTGTTACCAAATTGTATGTGCTATTATTGAAGATAATCATTCCATGTGGAAGGAACAAGTGTGTGCTGAAACAGGTGTTGTAGGAAAGACACCTGTACAGAAGACTGTGATTAATAAGTCTTGTAGCAAAGAGAAGACTTGGCAAAGGGTAGGATTGTGTTGGACACAAGCTAGTTGGTAAGTACGCTTCATTCTATACTCCGTAAACCTTACAAACCAAAGTAACTGTAAATTCTTGTGTTTCAGTTCCAAGTAGAATTTCAAGTATGTTTCAGAGTTGTTCATCACAAATCAAAAACGATGCATCGGATTCGTCAGCTTGTTTTTATCACGCTCGGGCAGCTAAAGATACGTGGCACAATGAGACTTACCAAAATAACAGGCGGTCAAAATATTGTCTTCAAAACACTTTTATTTAACATACAAAGTTATGAAATCAACACAACTTTGTTTCTCTGGCAAATATTTTACTGCCTCGTCATCTAAATAGTCCACAGGATGTCCCGTTTTTACGTTGCTGCACCAGTTCCCGGAACGGAAAATCATGCAATGTTGATCAAAAAATTTAAATGTTCTACTAACTTGTAAATTGTAATCCACGTTTTAATGTTCGATTTCTTTGTTTTTTTTATAAAAGTAAAAAGTTCTCATACTGTTTGACGTACGTCATGGATGATTCATAACCTGAAGTCGCTAGTGAAAGGGTATCTGAAACAAGTCACGGCTTGAATTGTACTCGTAATCTTTAGTCACATCTTGCTTAAAAAAAGCTGAGTCCCGTTTAACCGTGACATGAAATTTCTAAACATTTAGTGGTGTATCGGTCATTTAAACGGGTAAACGATCCCACTGTTAAACATCGCATGATTATGAGATTTGAACGGAATAACAAACAATTTTGCTAAGCAATAAAAATGAACCAGCAGACAACGATGTAACATGAAGCAACTAATTTGGATCCGGAATATTGAGGGTGTAATTGAATCTTGCTCTACATCCAGCAACAGATAACTATGCTGTCAGGGGAAGTGATAACAAATGTCTATGTAGATGTGCTTGCTGCACTTTTCTTGCTACCCTTTACCCGATGTTACTCAATTAGCCACCCATCAGTAGAATGAAAATCAATTCAATCTCTGGTGAAACCCACAAATTGCCACACCAAGGTATAAGAAAAGGCATCCAAAAGGGAGGTACATATCAATGTAGGAACCCAATTCTCATAGTTCAGTCTTTCATTTCAGCAAGTTTCAAATACCAAGGCTCTCCACACAGGAGTGTCAAATCTAGATGCTTCTGATAAATGTACATTTCCAACATTTCCAAAGTGCAGATTGTGTTTACCCAGTCGCACATCAAACTGACTTTAAACCAGGGGTTCTCAACTAGTTCTTACAATGCGCCACATAAATGAGAAAATTGTCGGCTAAAGCGCGACATTATGCGACATGCATCTGTTTTTCAGTGTATTTCTAGCGTATTTCTTTGTTTTTTGAGAGAGCAAAAGCGCAAAACTGAAATAGTCAAAGAGCCACATTTGACGCGTGCGCCGCTAATTGAGAATCCCTTAAAAAACACTGTAATGCATGGAAATAACACAACTACCCGGTTCTCCAATGTGCACCAGCAGTCACATACGCTCATGTGATCACTTTTTAAAATCCAGTTCAATCTAGATTTGTAAAGTACAGATTGATTCGTCCATGTGGAGAGCCCGTTGAGTATTATTCAAGGTAGTTATAAGGGGAAACAGTTTTTCTCCGCCATTTTGATTTCACCGCCGTGTAAATCCTATGGGAAAGCGGCCATCTTGGATTGTCGCTCATGGAGGGCGAGTTATTGTACCTCCGGCATTTTACGGCTCCGCGTGCAACACTTCGAGAGTCTTTGCAACGGATCAGCGGGAAAATTTGCATACTTCAATCAGAGCAAGTCGCAATACACGCTACATGAAACCAGACACAGTTTGCGCGTGAAACAAAATGCACACGCTGTATATGCATCAGGTGAAGATTTACGCGATCTGCCTTGCTATCGGGTCAAATTCCGAATATATCCGGAGGTACTATAACTCTGCTCCATGAGCGACACAAGATGGTGGAGAAAACATGTTCCCCCCTATAACTTCCTTGGTATTATTACATCTCTGTACCAAACTTAGCCATCTATACTATTTCGGAGGTTTCCTAGTCACTAGGCACCAGAGCTACCAGGATACTGATGTCATAGCTTTAAAATAAATCCATCATAGAGGTGGTGATATGCCACACACATCGCAAATCTAAAATAAGATTCTGATTTCAAGTTCTGCCAATGCCTCTGAATCTTGGCCAGTAGGTCATGTGTTTGACAGGTACAACTCTTAAATGATTCTAGGGCAGATATTTATAGCAAAGGTAAAGGGAATGGCCTGTGTTTGCACAGGTATCTCTCTTTCAAAGCCATTGGGCCAGACTCAAAATTTGTAATACTTGCGATGAGGGATCACCACACTTCTTCCACTGCAAGTTTGTTACCTTCCTAGCATTACAGAATGTACCCATGTGACACAGGGTCAAAAGGGTTAAGTATTTTGCTCAAGGACACTACACAACTAATAGGTTATCACCCATGATACCCTGGTAACCTTGCGGCGAGGTTACGATGTGTTTACGGTGTCATAGGCAGGTTGAATTCAGTGGACACCAATCGGGCACCAGCTGGTGAACGACCGGTGTCCGGACGGTGTTTGTGAGATGTAGAGATGTTGGAAGCATGCCGCAAGAATTTAATTCTGAGTTAAAACCTTGTGGCTTGTGTACGTTGTCTCCAGTTATGGTCCCATAACCACCGACGTCCAACCGGTGACTGACCAGGTATCACAAGCATTCACCAGTGTCATACCGATTACCAGACACAGGTCGGCTTATTTGACCGTGGCATGACTAATGTTCAAGCGGTGGTCACAACCTGTCGTCAGTTTGTTTTATTTTTTTGAGAGAGAAAGAGGCCGTGGTCAATATGTGTTTAGTTGAGTGCACGACACACCTGACTGTGAGTGGCTGCGGGCATTATACATTGCGCACGTTGTAAGTACTTACACCATGCTTACAACATACAAACTCTGGGGACTACCACTTTATTGTAATTTACCTAATTAGCAAATTTTAACTGGGTTTGGTTTTAGGTGTTTACACAAGGTGACATACTTTTTCTGATACCCCTTTTGACATCTTTTTTACCTTTTATAATGAGGACAAAGTTTGTAAATATTATGTGAAATAATATAATGTTTTTGGGCTCATACATATACATTATGCAGGGTTGGGCATTGGACTTAAGTGTATAAGGTACTACTACTTTTCACTCCCATTGGTGCATTGGGATCCCTAAAAGCCATGTTCCCTTTGAAATTTCTTTTGAAATTTTGGTCAGGAATGGGGGATGTGTCAATCCAACCAAGGAAATGCCAATAATTGAAAATTGATTGTTACCTTTCAAAATGGGGATGGAAAACGATTTAAGTAAGTATGTAAGTACATAATAAGGAAACAAGGAAAAATATAAATAAATAAATGAATCATTTATCAAAAAATACCTTTTAAAGTCCCTTAACATTGATAACTTGGAACAATTTGGTATGAGACTATTAATCAAGTCAATCATATTAATCAAGTAAATATAAATTTTTAAATCACCTATCCCCAGTTATTCATTACCAGACTACTTTTCGTGCGGGAAATACCTCACTGACATAGATTTATTAATGAGTGTTTATGTGATCGAGCCTGACATATATCATCGTCAATTCCTCGATCATACACGGAGTATAAAAATTATCTAAGTATGGTTAGGGATATCATAAGGTGGTCTATTTATAATAGTGGTCAGATATGATATGAACGCCTGTATAGTGAAAAAAACATTTTCAGAAAATGTATGTCAGCTATATCAGAAAAAGAATGTCACCTTGTGTGAACACCCTTTTGTTTTTGGCAATTTGGCTTGTTTTTTGCGAAAATCACATTTCGGTCAAAAGTGGACACCAGCAGTATGTAAATCCACTTCTAAAATGGTAATAAATTTATATGATTTGGACAAGAAATTTGAGAGTAAGAGTGGTAAAACAGTTGATGAAAGTGTGGGTTTACTCAGGTACATCATGTACTATAGCCATGATTCATCATGAGTATGAAAACTTTATTTGAATCAAGGAAAGATATCATGGGATTAAAACAAACAAAATATCCTATCATATTTTGGATACAGACAATTTTCAACCAGTTGTCTATCTGAGGGATATACAGAGCAGCAGGGGCGGCACCATGGTTCATTGTTAGGAAGGCAACCGACATTTGAGGTCCCAAAAGGTACACCCGAATTATTTGATGTAGCTTTTGAAAACTGACAAGGTCTAACAAACGCAAAAAAAAGGTATCACAAACACACACACACAAAAAAAACACCTAACAACAATCTAATTTCTATTTTCAACAAAACATTTGATGCAAAGTTACATTTTTAAACAATTTTCAAAAACATTTCTACCAATTATTTCTGATGTTCTCTTTTATTTTGCTTTTTTTTTTATCTCCTTCCCTTTATTCTAGCTATTTTGTAAAGGAAAATCCTTTAGGGTCTCCTGCAGAGCAGTGTTGTTAGAAAAATAGTGGGAAGAATCTAGGCCAGCCCCTTTAATAATATTACCAAGCCAATAGCTGAACTTTGTTACCATAGCTTGTGCCTTGAAATCATATAACTGTGAAAATTAAGACTCAATAAATATGTATAAATTGTGGCTGTCCAGCCTGTATGAGCCGTAAATGCTAGAAACTTCATTTTGCCCTATCGGTGAAAATACATGTAAAGGTCGTAAATTGCCGAAATTGTTTTTTTGTCAGATTCACAATCCTTGTGCTTCCTTCAAAATACCAGCAAGTTTCATTTCAAGAAAATGATAGGAAATGGGAAATAAATCTGTATATTTTTTAAGACAATCAACAGAAAATATAGGGCTTGCTGATCATTGAACGCGTTTATCTAAGTTATGATATACCTTTTACTCCCTGACAACCTTTGACAGACCATAACTTGACTTCTGGAAATTGTGTGAAGTTCATTCAGGTGTCATTTTTATCCTTAAAGCATGGTCTTTGGAAATAATTAAAAAGTGATAATGACAAGAAATGGCATTTACAGCTGGTTTGGGATGGACGGTCACAATTATATCATAGGTGTACAATTTTAATGGCATTTACGGCTGGTTTGGGATGGACGGTCACAATTATCATAGGTGTACAATTTTAGTCCAATCACTAAAAGTTGTTGAATTTTGAATTTGAGAGACAATTTAATATGCATAGATATGGGTGCCAAACCTCTGCCTACTTATTCTCATTTTGTAAAATTTTATGACAAATTTAATGTGAAATTGACTACTTTTTTCCTTTTTCATTTTTACTGGATGGTTTATAAAATGAACGGGAAAATTAAACATCAGGTTTTGGAATCACTTGCATTATTTGTCCTCTACATGGTGATAACTTTATTCTTAAAAATCAGGAAATACAATCCAAAATCTATTATCTATTTGAAGGCAAAATTCAGAAATGAATCAATCCATTTTCTGTTGTAGTATATTTCCCATCCAGACATTTTCTCAATGGGGTTGCTAGTCTTAGACCACATTATCAAGACCCATATCGACTTGTCTCCAATCCCATAACACACTGTCAATCACGCTGCTTTACTAGAGACAAACTCAGTCACTAAGTTGGCAGGCGGGCGGGCGCTATAAACACACACTATAGCAGCGACTATCCCCACCAGTCTTTCTAGTTCCAAGCTTCCTATCAGCTACATTGCCTCATCAGAGCAACTCTATATATGGCTATGTTATTCACCTACCCTTTGCTAGCCTCTTGTATCTTCACATACCATTGTGCTTATATGGATGTGAGTTGGCTCATCCTCCACCATGGCAACCGGCAGATGAACACCATCAATGATAAGAGTTGGTATGGTCTTCCTTGGCTATAGGCTGTATAGCCAGCTAACAAGACTGCTAATTGAAACTGGTCTGGTGTGTGTTAAGGGTGTAGGGTGAATTAAGTCAATTGATCTTGGGTTGGCTTTGGATGAAAAGAAAATGATTTGTGTTTTGAGTACTGCCCAAAAGTGCAAATACAGAACTTTTTTGTACTGCTATCAAAGTAAACTTTTGTCAGATTTTTAAACAGAAATTATCAGAAAGTATTTTATTTAATCATTATAAAATCATGTTTCATTTTGTTAGTTATTTAGTCATATTGTATTTTTATGTGCATGTTAAATAAAAAGTTAAGTACCAAACTAACATATGAATATTACATTCTAACTTTTGTGGGGAAAAAAATGTACAATTACAAAAAGAAAAAAAAAGTTAGCTTTTGAATATGGTTTAGTCACTTTTTATGATTCAAATTAAATGTGCCTTATCAGATAATTTAAAAATTGAAGGATAAAATGAGAAATTTGTTTTTCTTATTATTTTTCATGTATGGTATAATAAGAAATTCCAATCCAAATACATCCTACTAAATTGTTGTGATAAAAACTTGAATAAATGTTAAGGTCTAAAAATAAAACAATGTGAAGAAAGTGAAAGGCAACACAATTCTTAAATTTTCCTTGCAAATCAACTTTCTGTGGGTTCACTGGCAGTTGTTTGTTGTTGTTGTTTGGAGGTAGGTGGGGAGTTAGTTAATTTGTGAGTCATGGATGTTGTTTCTAAAGAGGAACCTTACTCAGGCCCTTCCCCCCCCCCCCCACCCCTTTCCCTCTCGCTATTGGGCTGTTAAGTGGTGTCAGGGTTTTCAAAGAGGGGGCCAAACTTGGATACATTCCATCAAATCTACTAATTTCAACTAAAATTGTTATAAAAAATGTCAAATTTTGACCGAACATGTTGAAATTTGTGCGAAGCATGCAGACATTTTTATGTTTTAAATCTAAATTAGGCAATTGTTTGGTTGTCCTCCACAACTTTTTTTTGAGCGGGTGGGCGGATTTTTTTTAATAGATTTTTTTCAAATGCAAGTCAAAGCTACACCAAATTATGGCCTCTATAAAGATGCAAATAAGTCTACTGTACCCAAAAATCTCTATACAAGTTTAAAAACAGTATTAATGTGTAAACAAAATGGAAACAACAACTCAGAAAATTAGGCGCGGTATATAACAGTAAAAACTTTTTTCCAGTTTCGAAAAATAGGGGCGGGCGGTGGAGGCAACTTTTTTTTTTGGCCTTATCAAAAACAAGGGGAAATTGAGTGTGAAATAAGTGTCAAAGACTGAAAGTGGGGGAGGGCAATGGGGGGGGGGGGGGGCAAGGATGCCCTGGCGCTGCCCTGCTGCTTAGAACAAAGTGTCCACAGCATGCATAGTTAGTATGCTGTCTTAAGCTTTAATAGTGAGGATTGTGTGAGTGTCCTTTGTACACGTGCTACACACATGTGGCACACGACTAGAGCGTGCCCTACACTCATTGTTTGTGCTGGCACCATGTCGTTTGACCCCAAGGGTTCGATAGGGTCAGCTCAGCTGTAGCAGACATTCTTGGATAGAGAGTGGTCTCTTCAAAAAGTTTAGAAATAGTCAACCAGTTTAGAAACTCTTTGAGAGAAAATACTTATGTGTGGGTCAGTGTCTAATTGTTACAAGGCTTTCATTTTTCCAACATCAGCATAGTTTAGGATTGCCATCAGGAAGTATAATAGCTTTTGGATGGGATGTACACCCGGGATGTACACTGACCTGTACATTTTGAATAATATCATTTCTTTTTTTATCTAGGACAAACTTTTTAAGTGAGCTTGATTGCACAGAATAGTTTTTTTTTTTTTGTTCATTCATTCGTTTTACTTCCATAGCAAATACATAAAAATATCAAAATCGAAGTAAGAGATTAAATACACAAAAAAAGAAAATTGATACCAGAAATACAGTCATGGGAGATAATACTCGAAGGCCAATAAGGCCCATGAGATGTTACCCCTGGTTTAGGATACATTATTAAACAAAATAAACTGACGATGATTGGACAAGACATGGACAGGTGCTCAAGAAAAGGGACTGACAAAACAAAGTTGGTATACTATCAAAATGTAAAAACAACGGAAGTTTTTGAAGGATATTGAGTTTTGAATTGATTTATCCAGGGTATTCTAAAGATGGGGACCTGTAGTTCGAACAAAGAGACAAGAGTTTTGGGTTGTGAGATATATTTTAGGTTCTGCTTATGGGTACCTAGCCTTGATGCATTGTCTTTTTAAAGATATTTCTTGTTAGAGTTTGCTTTTAAAGCAGTACTAAATGATTTTAATCAGATATGGTTTTGATTAAAAACAGCCTGAAATGAAGGAATGTGACTATCTAAAAGCATTTTCAAGTGAATTGTGCCAAAATCTTGTTTTGTCACACAAAAATGGATAAAAAGCACATGCGTGCAGAATTTATTTCCAACAAATGGTCATAACAGAAAATTAAGCATATATTTAAACCAAATCGTTTAAAAGGTATT
>JXSR01S026850.1:2546-13857 GCA_000969725.1 Ophiothrix spiculata | reverse complement strand
AGATATTTCTTGTTAGAGTTTGCTTTTAAAGCAGTACTAAATGATTTTAATCAGATATGGTTTTGATTAAAAACAGCCTGAAATGAAGGAATGTGACTATCTAAAAGCATTTTCAAGTGTATTGTGCCAAAATCTTGTTTTGTCACACAAAAATGGATAAAAAGCACATGCATGCAGAATTTATTTCCAACAAATGGTCATAGCAGAAAATTAAGCATATATTTAAACCAAATCGTTTAAAAGGTATTGATATCTATTAAAAAGTCATTGGTATTGGAACAAGGTATGCTTCATTTTAAGGGGTTTTCTCAGAGATGCCGTTGCTTTTTCAACTGTGGGGTAACAATTTTTTCATAAATAGTAAAAATACAAAAAAATTGTTTGCACCCTTTTTGCGTACGCAAATTTTAATGCACGCTTGACGCAGGTGATATATACGTGGGAAATTATGCAGACGCAGATGTGCCATCAAAGTAATCAATTTTTTTTCCTGAAAACTAACACGGTGACCCCAAGTATGCAAAAAATGCTTTAACATACATAAAATTTCAAAAATCAATTGATCATTTACTAGTTTACAAGCACATAATGACCCAACCGTTTTTAGCTTTCCCTATACTTTAAGTGGTAAAACGGGTGATTTTTTTGGAAAATATGTACTTTTTGAAATGCCTGTATCTCAAAAACCAGCTAGCTAGGTGACCTGTATTTTTTTAGATATTTAGATTTGTTATCAGCACAAATAAATCCACCAAATACTAAGGCCCGTATTCCAGAAAGATGTTAAGCTAAACAATTGTTTAACTGAGCATCAACTGTCCAGGAAAGATACGCAACATTGCAGCTTTCAAGCAGAACAGTTCAATGAGTCGTGCTGTTGACGAGAAATAAAACCTTGATTTAGCTAAACACCTTTCTGGAATACGGGCCTAAATGTTTAAGAAAATCAATAGAGATTTTGCATCTCTGAGAAAACAAGGATCCAAGATAGTTTTCCTGCAGGATATTCTATTTGTGATTGTTCAATTTCCTGCAATGTCCTACTATGTCATATGAAAGATGACCACTAAAGTGGTGTATGTTTCAAATTTCAGCTGAATTGGTCAAACCATTTTTTATATATGACGCATTACATCAAAAGGTACAACTTGTCGGCAAACTTGATTCTGATCTATGACCGTCTTAAATTGAAAATGAGTGACAAATGTTAGTGAGGTTAGTTTTAAGATATCGTAAAAAACGAGGTCCTTGAAGTATATATTTTTAATGAATGAACTTGTTTTCTGAAAAAATACACTTTAAAATGTAGTTTTTGCTGAAAATGTCTGTGGGACCGTCACTTGAGTACCAAATGTGACCAATTTGCTCAACAAATATCACCACATTCCATAATTTCCCCTTGAAAATTTGGTATCCTTTGAAAACCATCAGTTTGAGTTTACACTTGTCGTGATTTTCAAGTGTGTTTTTCTCAGAAGTGTTTTTTTTTTAATTTATCAGTGTTGTCATTCTTTGTTTTGTCATAGCATGGTAACCAAATGCCTGATGCCTTTAATTTTGATATCATTTTAAAGCTTTAAACAAGTTTCCAGTCATCCCAAAAACTCAATTTGACTGGAAACTTGTTTAAAACTTTAAACATGTTTCCAGTCATCCCAAAAACTCAATTTGATTTATGGACCCTACATATACCTTTATATGAGAAATTTCATACAGGTTATTAGAAAAATATAAGCAATATTTTGGTGCAAAAATCTCAGCAAGTTTTTAACAAAGTTGAAGCAATCTGACCATGCTCTTTTAACGAGCATTCATCTAGTACAAGGATCCTTTCAAATGGATATCAATTATATAATTTGTTAGGATGAAAGACATTTCAAGAATTTGCTGAATTCATGGGCACTATGTTATTATTTACAAATAGTTAATGATTGATGCAGATGCACTTGGTGTAGAGAGGGCATTTGATTCCTGGCTCTGTCAAATTTTGCAGAAATTGATCAGTGCAGGCAAAGTTAACTTTGATGTAGTTTCAATTTGCAAACTTCTGTAAAGATAATTTGAGTGGTGCTCTGGCAAAATGAGCGGAAAGTCGCGATTGAAGATTTTGAATAAATGGCTGTTAAAGTAAAAATATGGTGAAAATATCAAATTTCGTTTTTGACATTAATTCATAACTGTCAAACTATGTCTCACGTTTTGAAGGTCATTTCTGCCGGGAAGTGCACTTATCCACAGGTAGTTGATCACGTTTTGCTATAGTACACTAAATAAGTAACTTTAAAATTGATTTGCGACAATTTTTACTGCCAGATTTTGAGTGGACTGCCTTGTATTTCGATCTCTAAATGAAGTTTGTAGAAAGAAAGTATGACATTTTATATATCATTCAAAAGCTGAGATTATAGAAAATTAAAATATGTCATAAACTTGATTTTAGAAATCGAGACTTTCCGCTCATTTTGCCAGAGCACCACTCATTTGTATTACGGCACATCGAAAAGTACAACATTGCGGCAAAGTTAATTTTAAGATTTAGCGGGCTGAGTTGAACAATGACTGAAAAAGGTTGGGAGGTCCATTTTGTGATCTAGTTAAATGTTGGTTCTTTCAAGTGTATATTTTCAACAAGTCGGTACCTTTAGTATGAAAATTATTATAAATATGAAAATTTGGAGATTTTATGACCATGTTGTCAGTAAAATTACTTGTTCAAAAATATCTGTGGGACAGTCATAAACCCGGGGGACCGCTTCGATACTAAAGTGGTACTCATGCAGCTGCGGATCCAGGGGGCGTGCGCCCCCCGTAAAATTAGCAAAATTCTGCAAAATCAGCCTAATTTGGTCAATTTTGTGTTATAAAAGCTGAAAAACAAAAACAAAAAAACAAAATTGGACCCTTAATGGCGTAATTGCTGAGTGAAAAATACACCCCTTAAGGGGCCTGTTAAGGCTTTTTTCATAAATGTTTTTTGCTTTGTAACTCAGCAACGGTTAATTAGATTCAAATAAAAGTATACATTTCTAGAAGCGGATTTGCATACTGAACATGATGGTCAGGTCATTTTTGGACCAAAATGCGTATTTTTGGACCTAGGGTCCAAATATCATGTTTTGGCCCCAAAATTTTACGGGAAAGCTAACTAAATTTTGCTTCGGTAAAATTTTTTACCAATTTAATTTTTAAAATCTAGAAAGCAATATCTGGGATCGCTTTTCTCAAATTTTTGATTTTTTTCTTAGTTTTTGAGATATCGCCAAAAATTGGTCCAAAAAATGTCAATAATCCCACTCCTGACACCAGTTTTGGCAAAATATGACACATTTTTACCTATTTTTGGCAATATTTCAAAAAATAAGATAAAAATCAAAAATTTGAGAAATGCTTTCCTAGATATTGCTTTCTAGATTCTAAAAAGTAAAATGGTCTAAAATTTTACCAAAGCAAAATTTAGATAGCTTTCCCGTAAAATGTTGGGCCAAAAACATGATTTTTTGACCTTTTTTGGACCTTAGGGCATTAATTTCACATTTTGGTCCAAAAATAAGCTGACCATCATGTTCAGTATGCAAATCCACTTCTAGAAATGTATACTTTGATTTGGATTTAATTATCCGTCGATGAGTTACAGTCCATAACCCATTTCAGAAAATGAAGGGTTGACAGGGCCCTTAATGGTGCAAGATGATGGAAATCACACCCCAAATGGCGTAAAAGTGTACGATTTTAATACCTTTTTCTTACAAATTAGGCATCAAAACAAATACAATTGAAGATTTTTGATCATTTACATGGAGTCATGCTTATTTTCTCTTGTTTTAAGACAACTTTATGCATAACATATACGCTAGCACGATCCTCAACTAATTGTCGTAAATTGAAAATTGACCCTTAGTGGCGAAGGTAGCTTGATTGAATTTAAACCCAAAATGGCGTAAATTGTGCTAAAAACTACCCCTTCTCCCAAAAATGTAGATGCCACTGGTGGGTCAAAATCAGACCCTTTTACGCCATTTTTTATGATGAGCACGAGTACCAATTACCATCCAGAGGTTCAAAAGCTCAAAACACTTCCGTTTTCCACCACTTCTAGCTCAAACTTGTAATTAATGTTTTTCTTCATTTTGGATATATGATCTTTGGATATTATAATATTAAATCTTGCCTCCCAAATTTAGTTGAAATGTTACATGCCAGCTTCTACGGAATTTTGAAGTGGAACTAATAATTTCAAGAATCCCTCGGCATTGTTAATTTGCCAAATTTAGGGTCGCATTTATTTATTTTTTTGTGTGAATTTTTGCTAATCTCAACAGTGAATTCGGTGAAAATAGCATGATATTTTGGTTGAATTTACAACAATATTTACAAAATGTTATATATTTGCATGAAACAGACTTGAATAAATATAACATGCAACATTTATTTAAACTATTTCAGACTGTTTTTCTTGGCCAATTTTCAAAAAAAAAATTGGGGAAAAAAATATCAACCGACCGACCGCATTTCACCATTAAAAGGGCAAGTCAACAATTTTTTTTAATTTAGGCCTAATCTGATTGTTGTTGTTATGTTTTCGGATCAAATCAAATTTGGTACCATATTAAAGAGGAATAAACAAGCTATTCACTGATACCAATTGAATTGGACTTTTGAACCAAAGTTGTACCTTTTAGGATGTTTTACGTCACATTTGTGCTAATAAGATTGATGAAATTTCATAAACCAAGTACAACTGCTTGAACTAAAGACAAAAATCGCTGCAATACCTCATGGTATGGGTATAATATTCCCATGTAGTAATTGACCTGTTTCTCTATAGTCCCAACATCAAACAACAATCAAGGGTCAAAGTTAACACGATACTACTCAATGCATTATGAAAATGAACATTGCAAATAGGTATGATGTTATCATAATTGGCTGTGACAGTAAGTCCAGCAGGGGATGGTCTTCAACATCTTTGCTCTCAATTTTCTTGTCAAGTTTTGTTGTCAGATAACTTGCATAGAGATGTTCTGGTGTGGAAACAATCAGGCATTTCAAATGGTGCTCATGTTATGATATGATGTGAGACATGTAAATTGGGAGTTACAAAATAGGGAGTTACTAAGAAGAGTTATCCTCACACAAAGTTAGGCAAGTCCCAGTTGTAAATTCTGTGCTGAGTGAAGAGTAAGTTTCATTGAAAAGATTTAAAAAAGCAAGTTACTGCATGAGATTACAGCAAAATGCTGTAACTTTTTACACCCGTCATCAGGGGCCTATTTCACTAATGTCTAAACCAATCGCAAATGGCGAACTTTATTGCAAAAGCGAGAGATCATCGCAATTTATTTCCAGAAACTGATTTTGTGATGAAAAAAATCATTGCAAAGCATTTGGGATAATTGAAAGTGAAAAGATGCTAGTGAAATGGAAAAGTCATCGAAAACAATATTTGTTAAAATAATGTTATTGAAATAGGCCCAACGACTTGCCAAAAAATAAAATTGTTACTCTTTCACTCCAAAAAACTTTGATGGAAGGTCAGTTTAATTTTTTCCCTGATATCTCTTATTTAGGCTGCTGATGCTACAACCTTAGGCCTAAAAAAAAATTGTTTGATTGGCGTAACCCGACCTACCCTAATTTTACCACCGACCCTAGATATTTTTTATTTTTTTGAGCATGGTAAAAAACCTCCAAATCCCAAATTTGATGGGAATTGATTCATGGGAGCCCAAGATATGGCTTGCAGGACATTCAAAATGACAAATAAAAGATGTGTTACAGAAAAAGTGAAGACGTTTTTGTTTATGTGCCATATATTTTGTGTTCTTGTATGTGAAACATAGACTTAGAAAATAAAAAAAAATTATTTAAAAAAAAAAAATCCGACCTACCTACCCTATTTTTTTTTTCTATGTTACGCCAATCAAACAATTTTTTTTTTTGGCCTTATGGTATGTATTTGGTTTTAATGAGTAACAAAACAAAAAAATTGTAGAAAAAAGTAAGTGATTTGCATCCATAAGACTTCTCAAAATAGACATTTTTACACTTAAAAAATAGTGATCTTGATTTTTTCAATATTTTGGATCAGTTAGGAAAGGGTAACAATTTTTAGGCCTAATAGTGAGGGGTTTAATTCAGTTTTAGACTAGTTAACCTGTCATCAGGGTTAACTGTAACTCAATAGGGGTACATTTTAACTTGCTACTGGACTTCCATAACTTGGCATTAGGGCTTCACACAAAAATTTAAACTCACAAATTTGACTTTCTCTAAAGCAGGTTTTGCAGTAACTTTCAAGTTCATTTTGTTGTCTGTTTGGTCAAAGATTTTCAATACAGTGTTGAAAATCTTTGTTTTGGTTTTACACATTCTGCTTACAGTGAGCAAAGAACTTAGTTGAACTTATTACAACTTTTGATAATCTTTGTTAATTTGTTTTTACAATTTCCACCAGGCACAACACTTTGGTGCCTGCGTGCATTTAATTTGTATAATCTTAGGGTACCCTTCGCCCAAATGGTTGGCTGCCGGTTTTCCGCCTGTGGTCATTTGTTTACCATGTTGTCAAAACTTTTTTGTAATTACTGTATTTGTATCTAACTATGTTGTATATGTCAAGTCAAGTCAAATCAAGTAATACTTTATTAATCCGTAATTGGAAATTGCATAACATGAGAACACATGAAATAAATAAATGTTCATTTTTGTAAAGCGCTGTGTTCTTTGTAAATATTACTTATTATTATTAACTTGAAAAATCTTGTTGTGTGACAAAACTTTATTCCCTTGTTCAGAATAATCAATTATCGGCTTTTCATAGATGCCAAAAATAATAAAAACATCTTGGAGCCCTGTTGAAGATAAGCTTCCTTTAGCTTACTTGGTACCAGTACCAAGTGGGGTTTCCATGGCGAAAGCCTAAACATGGTGATTTTTTTTTTTATAATGTATTTACAAAAGAGTAAAACCAGCATGACTTTGTGAGTGTACTGGGCAACTCACTTTTCTAACTTGCCTTTATCATATCTCACATTTTTAAAACTCGTTAAAAAGTCCTATTCCCGATATGATGATGAGAAGAATTTTGCGTCCCATGCAGGAGCTGATCAAATAAACTGTTGTTTATATCTTGCTTGTTGAGTTAGAACTAATTGTTTATCTATGTGCAACATAAATGTCAAAGATAGCAGGCTCGTCATTTTAACTATGTTAATCATTTTCGGTCTTAATCAAAGTAAAACATAAAGTTAAAAGCTATCTTTGAGAGTAGTAAATTTTGTTGGTCCAATTTTAAGGTTTAGTTAAAAAATCACTGGTGCCTTGAAAATAGATAAAAACTTTCTTGGGCTATCCACATGGTACATACAATCTGTCTTTGTTTTCAGAACAAAATCTCCATAGAATTTTGTAAATAGTTTGGAATTTATTAAATGTATTTGTAATGATAATGAATATAACAAAGATACATTACTGTGCTCGTTTTTGAGATTGAGGTATCTCTGATGGTTTGTGTTTTCTAAAATTTGCATGATTTACCACACACATAGTATAGGGAAAGCTCAAAATGTCAATGTTTATGCGCTTCTAAAATTGCAAATGTTCCAAAGAATATTTTAGAATATTAACAATTTCGTATAAAAGCTTTTTTTATCAAGATAGGGCCTACTGAAATAATTCTGAGATAATACTAAAATTGGTTATTGTGTTACTTCTCAAGAAAAATGACAAAAAGAGGCATTTGTGAATTTGATGACACAACTACATCTTGCATAACTGCCCATATATTTTAACACAGCAATGTAGCACATGATTATTCAAGCACACTAGTACTTTATTTAGAGCATGCATCCAGTGTGCATTTGAAAATCATTGACATTTAATGGGTTTAAACAATTTTTTTGAATTGTAACTATGGCTGAAAACATAGTCGGCCTCCAAACAAAATTTTCGCTACCAAACATTTGGTTGTGACGTCACCAAATATTTGCCATCGAATTTAAAGTATGAACTGGCAACAAACATTTGGTGCAATGTATGTGGCAATTCAATAGACTCACCAGGTATACACTGTATGCAGCGCCCCATGAAGGAGCATTCGCACAGGGGACCCACGGCTTTACGTGATTGTCCGACCACAGAGCAAATAGAGTAAAGTTTCTTTCCCAAGGAAACAAGGAGACGAAAACCACCCGGCCCGGGGCTCGAACCCACAATCTCTGTATTATGAGACCCGTGCTCTAACCGCTCGGCCATGCTCTCCTCTCCTATACATGTGCAATCTAGCGTGAAATTTTATTTGGTCTCAACTGGGTGTTGAAGTTATTTTATTTGGAGTCACTCATCATTTTGATGTCAAGACCAAATGTTTGGTAGCGAAAATTTTGTTTAGAGGCCGCCTATGTTTTCACCCAATCTCTCGGTCTTAAGCAACTGCTTTCTCAGAGGAACCCTTTAACTCTTAAATCACAATTCTATAACATTTATATCTCAATTACTGCATTTTTATAGTATTTCATATTGTTGTTTTACCAAATAAAATTAATCAGTCAATGCCCAGAAAGTATTTGGTCAGCATGTGCTGTATGTCTATTTGGTGAGCAAGTTTTGCATCTTAGCCTCTACCAACTCAAATCTCTGTCTTGTGATTACAGTGGAAGGATAAACATCAGAGAGGCTTTCTTTTGCTATCCCAGGTGGTACAGGTCGTGATTTATTAGAAGATAGTAAATTTAGGGACTAGGGATTTCTAACATGCAAATTTAGTGTACATTTTACATATCTTTCTATTGGCACATTGATATTTACAATATTACAAAAGTCATATTCTTAACATTTCTTCAAAAAATAACAAAAGTTCTCCAATAGGGATCAATTTTATTATATTATTCTGAATCCGCTGGGGTTCACGCGTGAAGTAATTTAAATTCAATCAAGGGACTATCTTTCTACGAATTGAAATAACGTTGGGCGATACTAGTTGAATCGTCTGTGCTATCCTATAAGTCATCTGCTTAACCGTTTTTCTTTCAGCTAAGAGTTCATTAAATCCTGACTAACAGGTCCAATTTTCATCCTCATTCTAATGTGCTGTTATCATCTTTTTTCATTGTAGGTACCAATGTCATAGTGATGTAGCCAAGTTACTTAACAGACTCATCAACAAATATGAACCGCTTGCCATATATGCATTCTGATGACAAGATCAAGTAAAAGGTAGAGTCATATATCCCTCGTAAAGTGGTGATCAGACTGTAACAATAATGATTAATGATTAGAAAAAAGCAGTCAAAATTCAGCCATATCATCCAGGTGACCGCTATTCCTTTACTACATGAAGCAGAGTGATATTTCTCATTATTAACATCTTCAGTCTAACCACCACTCTATGCTTTACTTTGCTCAATAAACACAAACTCTTGCAATCAATTTAACCTGGGCTACTTTTAAAGGTAACACCCTATATGTAACTAGGGCATGTTGTCATGTTGAATGCGAGAACTCTCAAATTAATCATATACATGATAGATAATGGAGTTTTACAGTGGAAACTGGATAGCACAAAATGCATAACCTGTAAAACCACATACCCTTGATTTTTGCTATTCTTTTATCATGTATTTTTAATGTTAAGCATAAAACAAACAGCATGAATCCACTTCACTTGAAAGTAAAACACTACCCATAACTTAAAGTTAACATTGCTTTTTGAAAGAATTACACAAAAGTCCAAACCACTGGCATAATATCAAATTTATCGAGTTCAATTTGAAAATTCATCGCTTATGGCTCAAAAAATAAACACTTAGCAGTGATGCATACACAGGTCAATTTAAGTGAGCAATAGGCTTGATGATTTAAGGTACACCGAAAACTGATTTGCAAAGTTGAGACAATGCAGCTCATTTTTTATCTGGTCTTTTCCTCAAACAGACGCCTTATTCAAAAAAAAGGTTCCTGGTGTTAACAATCTGGTACCTGAAAAAGAGATAGCATTATAATAATATAACTTATCACTTGTCTCCTGTATGTCAGTGGCTCTTGAATTGTTTTTCAAGAACCACTGACCTAAAGCTGAATTCATACTTCCAATGCAATGAGTTTTGTTTCCAATAATTTTCACCACAAACAGCATACATGCATTTGCGTCGAGTTTGAATTCCGCTGTAGTGAGTAATTGATGAAATATGGCACCTAAAATTGCACTTTCATCTTTTTTTTTTGCATTCACATCAAGGATTAATTCATGCTCAGGATGTTGCACATCCTTTTATTTCACTGCTATCATATCATGTATACACTTTATGCAGTCCCCCCCCCCCCAATGCATGGTGGAGCATTTGCACAGGCAACCAATTGCTTAACGTAATTAAAGTTTCTATAAGGAAACATGGCCATTCAGGGTTTGAACCGGGGTCTTCTATTTTATGAACCCTTTGCTCTCATCACTGGCCCACACTCCATATGAAGACAAAATAGCAAAATCAAGAATGAAAATGTGCTCAACCATAAAGGAAACGAAGCATAATGTCAAGGGCTGAGAGCCACAAGGCCGTATCTTCATTTCAGCAATCCTGGGAACAAAAGATTTCCAAGATCTAATGGGTCTTTCCAGATGAATGATCTTATACCCATGTGATAGGGCCAAGCCATAGTCCGCCTCCAAACAAATTTTTCGCTACCAAACATTAGGCCGAAACCATAGTCGGCCTCCAAACAAAATTTTCGCTACCAAACATTTGGTTGTGACGTCACCAAATATTTGCCATCGAATTTAAAATATGAACGGGTAACAAACATTTGGTCCAATGTATATGGCAATTCAATAACATGTGCAATCTAGCGCGAAATTCTATTTGGTCTCAACTCGGTGTTGAAGTTATTTTGTTTGGAGTCACTCATCATTTTGACGTTACGACCAAATGTTTGGTAGCAAAAATTTTGTTTTGAGGCCGACTATGTTTTCAGCCTTATAATTGTTCCATTTATATAGCACTTTTTCCTGGTCTTGCTGCATAAGTTTTACATATTTGTGTGTCACTTTATATAGGAAACACATGTCCTGTTCCTAATGAATTACAGGACCCTACATAGGCAGATCCTTCATAACAAAACTCAAATTTATGTATGAGGATTTACTTTTACTGAATATACAAAAACAAATCTACACTCCCTTAGGCCATATTAAAAAAAAACATTTGTCTCAAAGCTCTCCAACTCCCAAAAACCTAATGCGGAATGCGATTTTATTTCTTTTCTTTTCTTTTTTTTAAATTTTTTTATTGATTCTAAAAGTTATATTGACGACTCCTTT
>JXSR01S026849.1:8456-24005 GCA_000969725.1 Ophiothrix spiculata | reverse complement strand
ATCTGTATTGTAATATCTTGTGCGATAATTCCTAATAAATGATTCACAGATATGAATGATTTTAATATGACATTCAATCTGTCTGTAAGAAGTCACTTTGGATCATTTTTCGTCAGAAATTGAATACCTGCATATGAGCCCTTCTTAAAGGGGAAAATTTACTTCCAAATCCTAAGAAACAGGAAAAGACAAACAGAATTTGATCAGCCCTAATCTAATAACATCACATAATACTTGCAAAGATGTTTAAGAATGCAGACATCAGATCCTTTACTCCACAGAGCTTAGCAAATACATATGGGGAAATATGAGACTAATATTGCAGAAAACACATGAGACTTCAGGCCTCAAAAGGTTTCTCTCAGCGCACCGGCTCATGAGACTTGAAAGTCTGTTGCATGTAAAATTCCATTTTAGTCAAATCTTACAGGAAAATTTTTCCTTCTACACTCTATAAACCTTGAAGTATGCTACAAGCAATTAGACTATGTTATGAGATCCATAGCATATGACTTGTATTCTACAACATTGTGACCTGGTGGTTTTGTATTGTGTAAGAGACTAGTAATCATGGTAATGATCGATTAAGTCCAAATCACAGCGTATTAAAATTTTAGAAAATGAATCGCTTATGTTTGGGGTATTATTTTTGACCCAATCTTTTGCTATTACATTTTGCTACAAACATTGAATATAAGTTAATTTGAATATTCAGTAAGATTGTGACGTGGTTATGATTCGAGACGTATGGACAAATTTACTTCCCCGTTTGGTCATATTGGTAATAGGCTGCTTGTTGCATACTTCAAGATTTATAGAGTATAGAGCTGTTTTGAGTCTTAAAAGACAGAATTTTTTACTTTTGAGTAATGTAGGACAAATCAATGTAGAGCACAAGTTCATTTTGCACAATACTGATTATCTTTTTAAGTCAGATGGAAGATCGGAAATTGATTTTCAAATGAATAACATCATCAGATTTAGAGTATTATCGTTATTCATGATTGGTGATGAAAAGATTATGGAAATGCAAGAAAGTAGGGTAATTTAATAAGAGGGTAAAGAATAATACCCTCACAGCAACAAAAATGAATTGAGTCATTCTAACATTGAAGCAGTGGAAAGAACTTTTAAACTCAAAAGAATTTGTAACTTATAACATTGATTTGAATGTAGATTTATTTTATGTGATCTAAGTAAATATAGATGTATTTATTTCATTTGAAACTCTTGTATTTTCTCACCTCCCTAATTATCAAATGAAACCTTCATGTGATGGTATATCTGTTGCTTATAAATATTTTATCTACCTCAGATAAACAGTCCGCAAGATATTATGCTTCAGATGCTCAAAATCTTTGCAGGTTATGTCTAAAGCTAATCATATCATCAAACTATATTGTTATTAATAAAGCGCTTCCATAAGATACTTGAAACGCGTAGATATCTGCTGTTAGCTGTTGATTTAACCCAAGCGCCAAAGATGATGAAATGTTTTTTTTAAACCTACTTGGCTTGGGGATTGTTTTTGTAAATTAGTCATGTTATCTCAGATCATCATGATTGCGAAACTCATGTTTGGAAGACACTTTATCAATGTAATATGTAGGAAAAATAAATTCCGGCAAGGTACAAGCCATTTTATTCTTACTTATGCAGGCGTCACTTTGATGCCTGGACCCACCCTCCTCACCGGTCGCCAAATATTGATGCCGACTCGACGTCGAAGCGTCAGGTCAATAAATTTGTTGTTATTTGTTAAGTCCTGGCATTCTCTTATTTTCATTTGGTGAAGCTTTACCTATAAAGTTTTTGAAAGGTGTGAAGCTTTGACGTGTGATTTGTGTTTCCTGGTGATAAGACATCAAAGCCATTACATCGGTCGCGTCGAAAACATGTCGAAGTCGTGCATTTCAAACATTTCAACAACTTTTATGATCACAAATCGTAATGTCAGGCAGAATGCATCGATCAAACCAGGCCTTGATCAAACTACTACCGCCGCTGGCGGCGCACTATTCAGCCAATTACGACAGCGTCAACTTGTATACCCGGCGACCACATCCAACTGGGTGAATTGCAGTGGGTCGCGTACGGCGCAGAGTACTACTTGACAACACGCGTTAAGTAAAAAACCCGGGGAGCTTATTTCGAAGATTGACTGTACATTTTATTGATTATTTTTTTTAATTCCATATTAAACTAAATTTTCATTGTAAACACATTATCTGTTAATATCATCAGGTGTTTTTTACCGTATGTATAAGTTGTCCAATTCCAGATGGTAAAAATTGACCGAGTCGCATTTTATTGATTTTAATTTTTTAATACTGGATTGGCCTTGAGCAAAACTCTAAGATACAGTATAAACATTTTGCCATAGACATAAATGAACATGAGAGATCATGTATTCTAAAGCTAATTGAATTACACTGATGTATTACTTTACTTAGGTTGCTAATGAGTATCAGTAATGCAAGTTATTGCTGTAAGATGTTTTAATAACCTCGACATAGAAGACGGCTGAGTGTTAAGCTTACAAGTACAGAGTATGTTATAAAGGTTATTATTGTAACTCAATAGTAACTCAATAAGGTGGTCTGTGATCATGTCCGCTTATGATTGCAGAAATAAATTAAGCTTAAAGGGCTAGTGGAAAATTTTTCTCACCAATTTGGAGGTAAGAAAGTGAGTGAGCTGTAATTGCTTGAGGATAGAATAGACTAGATTAAAGTTGCAATTTCTACATCTGTCTGTTGTGTTAAGTTACAAAAAAAGTTCTACTGCAATGTCTTTCTTAATATATATTTTGGACACTAACATGATAATATGTGTTCAAAATTCACTAGGACATGGAACTAATAATTGCAAAATATCTTTTTGAAACCTGTACGATATTCAGGGTGTAGATCCTGGCTGCGATGGTATAGGTATGATTTGAGGTTCAATACCCATTGAGTTTGCTGCAGGACCTAGAATCAGTCCCGTAGCCAATTTTTAAAGAGAGATGTGGATTTTCAAAAACTGGACCTTTTGGAGGAATGATGTCTGCTAGCAGGAATCAGAGGGAATGGTGCTAATTTTGGCTACAATGGTCAGCGAACACCTGAACAGTGTGCTGAGGCCACATGGAGTTAGGGAGGCATAGTGCAGTATAAATCTTCTGTATTTTTTAAAACACCAAACCAATTCCAATTAAAAGTCCACAGTACTGTGACATCACGTGAACTTGAAAGTGTTGTTGACCTGCAAAAGTTGGGAACACATTTGTTACGCTAAGTTCTGAATTTTTATGTCTGGGATTTATTTGAACCAATAATTTGAATATGATATTAAAAACTCAACAAAGATTTCTAAATCCATATGTCGTAAATAGATGTGATTTACATTTCTTGTTTATGGTATTTATGCGTTTGTCAATTGTAATCCCGGCTCCGGGTACCCAGAGTGTGCGGGGAAGTCGGCGAGACATAGAGGTGACTTTGGTTGCAAATTGTGTCCCCGCTAGCAATAAAAAGTCAGGAACTACATTGTTGAGGCAATGAAATAATCGGCCGGGATCCACGCTGGGAACTTCGGCAGGGACTCGCATCACTAGCAAATAGCCGTGACTGTATGCGGAAAAAGGCTATCAGGCCAGGAACACATGCAGACCTGGGCAGGACTTCGACCAAATTCCCCGTGGTTGGGGGATATGGTTGTGATATATACTTTAACTTATGAGCTGACAAAAAGACACAGAAGGAAAAGACCTGTAGGAAAACCACAGAAGAGATGAGAGGGTGATATTGATATGACTATGTACCACTTACAAATAAGCAAGAGATGATATGTGAAATTCAACTGCAGGGAGAGGATAGACAGTTGATTAAGAAATAAGATGATTATGCTTGATCATTGATTTTAGATTATTTTGGAAAAAATAAACAAAACAAAAGTTGAGCACTTGAACATTTTCAGTAACGTTTCAATGGTAAGATCAGACTGACTGAAAGAGCTTTCAAAGTTTTCAGTTCCATTAATCTGTTATAAGTTTGTATCTGTAACTATGGAAATGAAATAGTCATGATGATCATTATGAATCAAGAAATACTTAATCAGTTGAATTTAATTTTGATAATGATAGTATCATTAAATCTCATGATCCTTTTATTGATACTTTATTTTATTTCAAGTTCATTACCAAACATCATGTAACTTTGTTACCATAGAAACCAACTGGTCATACTAACCATAGCAACGTACTGTAAATTTAAATACAAATCGTTGAAATGTGAAGTTTAATATCATAATGCCCATGACTTATCAGATATCAAGTAGTGTATGCAATTTGAGACTATTTACTTACTAGGAAGCTAATTCTTGTTGGGGCTCTCCTCTTGTGAAGATGAAAGGCGTGTTCCGCAAATGGAACAGCCCGTTGTCATAATTTGAAATTGATTTATATAAAATTGTCTGATTTCATCTGAAACAAACACAATGTTATAATGATATGAAAATAATGTTTATTGATTTTGTCCATAATCCTATTGCCAGCAATGATTATTTTTACAGCTATGCCATAATTAAACCTTACTTTTTTCCATGATCTGTGAGCTACCCAACTGGGGAGTTTTAGCTAAGAATTATGAGGAATGAAACGCTATTATTGAATTTCATGGCGCAGCTGAGGCATGGACGTTGTTTACATAAGCAACAGTTACTGTAGGTTGTCAAACATTGAGATGTTGAGATGTATGAAATAATAATTTAACACTATGCATCAGCACTCACATTTTTTTGGGGGGGTCGAATATTTCAGAGAAACCCTTCTCCGTCCACAGTGAGTTGTGTCTGAGTTGTGACATGAACAAGACACCTACAATGTTTAAGTTTCATGCAGGGAGGACAATAGCTTATTCCAAGGAAAGTGAGAGAGGCAATTTATTTATATCAAGAAAGAACTTAACCCCACCCTTAATAGGGACGGGGGGGGGGCATGAACTTCCTGTTATCAACATCAAGAAGGATGCCACCAACGTCTAGAGCAGGAAATCATACGTCTGACACAACTCAGACACCACTCGCTGAGAACAGAGAAGGATAGTACAAATTCAGATACATGTGCTTGGTGATTCCCCTGCTTCCTATCACATTGGGCAACTGTTACAAAATGCAATTATTAAGAATGTTCTAGGAACTTTTAGTTGGATTCATCACAAATGTGATGACTCACCCCGAAAAGGGGGACTTTGCGACGGGAAACTTTTCAAGATACAGGTGAAAATAGGCAGCAAAAAATAAAGAAAATAATTAGAATTTCCAGCAGATCTTCTGTTGTAAAATTTGATCGCCTTGATCAATTTCAACAAGCAAGGTGTCATTTTAAAGCTTAGAAAATTTTGCAACAGATGAAATGAAAAAAATCAAAAAATGATATCATCTTCAAAGTCCCCCCTTTCGGGGTGAGCCATCACAAATAGGGAACCACTGAAGATACATTTTCAATGAAGAGATTTATACGTGCTGGTCGAATACATGAAATAATAATTTAAAACTATGCATCAGCACTCAAGTTTTGTGGCCGAATATTACAGAGAATGTGAGGGTTTTTGTCATAATATACATGGTGAGTCAATAAAAGTGCAATAGTTGTCAAATGTTGAGATGTATCTTCAATGGTTCCCTATTTGTGATGAATCCAACTAAATGTTTCTAGAACATTCGTAATAATTGCATTTTGTAACAGTTGCCCAACTCCATGGGCGTCATTTCATTCTGAAGTGTGGGGGGGTCCAGGGGGCAAATAAATCGTTTGTATTCAAAACCGTGGGTGGACACTTAATATTATGTCCCCCACCCTTCAAAACGTGGGGGGGGGACATGTCCCCCCTGAAATGACGCCCATGCCAAACTAGATAGGAAGCAAGGGATTCACCAAACACATGTATCTGAATTTGTACTTGTGAGGGTTATTGTCATAATAAGGTACCTCAGGCAAAACATAATGTATATATGTTACATTAAATAGGTTTTGAAGAAATTAAGTGGTATAGCATCCGAAGTAATGTGCATGTTTTACAAATGTGACGAGCCATACAGTGACAGGTACCTTATGGTCGGCATAGTATATTACGAGATACAGGCCATTGAAGCTGAGCATAGTCAAAAATCACCTCCAAGGTCGAATTTCTATCTCATCAGAAACGTTATCTTTGAAGTGTATTCTATCATATTAATTAGGTACCAACATTACAAAGAAAAGAAAAATGTCTTAAAAACCAAGATAAAATTCCTCTCTCCATTCAAGTTTTACTCAGTACAAAAACTTCGCGATAAAAATATGCAGACGCATGAATGCATCTTTGTTGATTTGCGATGAACAACTCTGTGACGTGTTTGAATACCTAAATCATTTTGCAGGATTCAGCAATATCATTTCGAGAGTTGAGAGCCACAAGGCCATATTTGCACGTGCAACAAAGGTGCAAATACGGTCTTGTGGCTCTTTTTGTCTTCGTGCAGATTTGGCCTTGTGGCTCTCAACCTCTATTTATTGGATAGATATCTTATTCTATTGATCATTACAGTTGTGGTGTAGATCATGAAACCGGCTTACCAATAAATAAAACCGTGTGATGATCGATGATTTTCAGATGAAGGTGGTAAACAGTATCCTAACCATTAGTATGAATCAAAGCAATGTACAAGCCAAGAGAAATCATCACTCATTGTTTTTTTTTTGTTAATCCTTGTTTGGACTTGTTTTAGATGTAGCAAGTCCTTGGTACCAAAAGCATACAATGATACAGGACGAATGATGTTAGCCATCTTGTCATGACTGTCCCATTAAATGATTTATCTCTGGTCTCATCAACTTAGCCTATGTGGCTTTTAGAAAGCCTGTCTGTCTGGTTTCAAAGCCTGTATTCCTATCATCATGCTTTCAGTACTTAGCAATTTTGTGCTGTAATGCCTTTGAAATTGTGTAGCTTTGACTGACTAGTTTTCTCCTCAGGGTAAATTCTGGGACATGGTAGTCTTTAGCCAATACACTGACTGAAATCTGTGAAAGGGGTGCGTACGTTTATGTGTGATTTTGATCTATCATTGAGCTGGTATACATGTAGAAGTTTGTAATTCCTTGGATGGACCAGACTTAACATCATGGACTCACATTGATTTAAGATACAACACAAAACCAGAGCTAATTTAGCAAACTTTTAATGGATTCAGCAGAGAACAGTTAATAAACTTTTTAATTGGAAGTGCGCATATGTGATGGCTCACCCTGAACGGGGGGACTTTGAAGATGATATTAATTATGATTTTATCATCTCATCTGTTACAACATTTTCTAAGCTTTAAAATGATACCTTACTTGTTGAAATTGATCAAGGTGATCATATTTTACAACAGAAAATCTGCTGGAAATTCTTTTTTTTTTTTTGAGAGGCCACGTTCTCTACGTTTTTCTAAAAAAATTGCACACGCTGGGAGGACGCACGTTGATTGCATAGTGTAAGTATGTTGTGCACTTGACACGCCTGACAGTGGTTGCATGCATCGTACGTTGCACACGTTGTAAGTACTTACATTGTGTGTGCAACGTACAAACTCCTTGCGACTACCATGTTATTATAAGGAAAACATACTTATAGGTACAATACACGCACGGTGTCCATACGTGCTATTGGCATCGTCCACAAGGCAAATGGCCTTGAATAATGGCAAAAAAAAAACCATGTTATGCACACTTTGCCGGTACCAAGCACGTACGGACTGTACTGATGTTTAGTTGGTAGCCTGAACGTAGCCAGCACACAGAGAAAGTTCCTCATGCACGTGTGGTCTAGCGGAAATCAGCAGGACTCATAAACGTGAGGTTGTGAGTTCAAGCCCCGTTGGTGCCAACGTGTTGTAAACCTAGGCAAATCACTTTATCACACTTGCCTTGTCGACCCAAGCGTTATATGGGGAGTTACTAGGAATACTGACATTGAGCGCTTGAATGGGCAGCTGGCTGTATTCTAATGGTAACGGAATAAATGTAAAGGGCTTTGATCAATTATGGAAAAGCGCTATATAAGCAGCGACATTTATTTATTTTTATTTAAAGTGATACGTCATGTCTCCGTGCTTTAAAATTCATACAATGTTGTTACCTACAACATATGGGAAGCACGATTTTGCCTATGTTTTTGCATGTAGATTTACAATATCTGTTTAGAGAGATTTAACATTTTTACGCTTTACAACTCACATTGATTTGAGTCGACAATAACTTTAACTAGGGGAGTTGAGAAAACAGGTGACGGTGAAATGAGGTAATAAGATAAGCATAAGTACTGTTCAGATGCAATTATATTGTTGTGGTCAAAGTCATGCATGGTTCATCTCACTAGCTACAAAAAACCTCAAGGCTGAAAAGAAACAAGATTGGTCCATTTAGATGGTGGACTTAAACAGGAAATAGTACATGACACAATATAACAAAAGGAGATTTGTGTGAGATATCCGTTCAGGATGAGATTCAGTATTTAAAGCCAATCTAGCAATATCATTGTCCTATTTAGAACATCAATTTCAGCAACAGTCACCGTCGTCTGCAGCCTCAAAATCTCATCTCAGGTGTTAAATAGGATGAAAAGCATTACAATCAAGTTGTCTAGGTACTTGCATCTAATAGAAATCTTGCCGTCTTTGTTACAGGATGTCAGCTTTATGTCTGATAAGTTGTAATGGGGAATAACCACCTGCTGCTAGCTATGTCTTTGTCATCTCAAAATGCTAGCTCACTTCTTGTGAAATTTGAACATCACATCTATTGAGGCTTTTTAGTTGTTTGTGTTCAACATTCACAGTTTTGGCAGATAATCTCATCCAAGATTTATAGGTTGTATTTAACTTATTTTGACTTTTTTCACATGGTACTAGTGACGTTTTATGGGGAGGATTATACAGCGTACCATAAGATCTTCGATGAATAGCTATAGACCTGATTGATTTTGTCAGGGTTGTTATTTCTCATGTTTATCTGAAAATGCTCACATTTTGTGTGAAATTTGAACATCAAATCTATTGAGACATTCACAATTTGGCAGTCACAGTGAATTTATTTTCTTACCTTTGTCCACACTGAGCTAGTGGCATTTGAAAATAGAGGATTTTCAAATAATGTCTAGGTTTGCTCAAGTTTACCACAAATCTCTAATAATGTGCTGAAAAATGAATCATTTTAGTTTTCAGAGAGAAACATCCTGATAATCCTGATAGGATGATACAAAAGAAATCAGGACCTTCCCATCATGCCAATTGATTCCAGTATAATGTGAGAATTAGTGACAGCACAATTAGCAGATCTCATCCCTTTTATGCATTTTAGATGTTTCATTTCTAATACCTCTAATTACAACAATAATAATAATATAATAATAATAATAACTGGTTTTTGTATAGCGATTTTCCATTTAGATCAAACCGCTCGTGATTCGCTACAGGTAGATAGTCACAATCATTTCACTTCATTTAGGGGTTTTGCGGCCTTTTCAAGCGCATATCCTATCGGTAGTAAGATTGTAATATGTACCCTTTATGCAGCTTCCCATATCCTTGGTAGGGGTAGACTATGATGGACAAATCTGGTGACAGTTTGGTGGCAACCCATACTAAAATTCCCATTGGCAGTGAGGTATGATGGGAAGGTTCAGATATCTTTTGGATGATACTAGTAAACAACAGACTGCGTATATAATCTGTTGCTACTGATCTATAACTAATGCTGTTGTTTTTTGAAGCAGGTGATTTTGACTTGACCACTGCTATGAATATCAAGTTTACTAGCAGACATCAGGACATGACTTGGATTAAGTGTTTATACAGACGCATTCATATATGAGGACATAAGTGGTCTTAGCGATTTGATTCATACATGTGATGTATATGCGATAGGTTTGGCTTTAGGTTTTTTAGAATCAAGAGTTACTTTGTTTTTGTTAAGTAGTAGATTGTAATAGGATGCTTTTCCAAGGTATTATGCAGAAAGATTGACAAAAGAAAATGTCATGTGACTAGCTCGCCTTTTGCATCCGGTATGATGACAAGAATTTTCTATTATATGAGTGGTGCTCTGGCAAAATGAGCGGAAAGTCACGATTTTCAAAAATTGAGTTTATGACATATTTTAATTCTCTATAATCTCAGCTTTCAAATGATATATAATATGTCATTCTTTCTACAATATTTTCTTAGAGATTGAAATGTAAACCAGTCCACTCAAAATCTTGCGGTACAAAATGGCCACAAATCGATTTTAAAGTTACTGATTACTATAGTATATGATAGCAAAACGCAACCAATTACCCATGAATAATTGCACTTCCTGGCTTGACATCTAAAACGCGAGGCGTAGTTTAACACATGCATTAATGCGTTTTATGCCAAAAACGAAATTTGATCTTTTCACCATATTTTTACTTCAAGGTGCGTTTACACTATGACGACTTAGGGGTAACGACAAGCAACGTAGACCTACAAATTGCAGTTTTGCTGTCATCCTTAGTTAGCGTCAGTTAACACTCCCACAATCTGCTAGCTACGCACACTATCGTTACTTTTAGATGTTTTAAGTTGCAAGTTTTTAATTGTAAGTTCCGAACCCTCCGTCGTTACCCTACCTCAAAGTGTAAACGCACCTTTAGCAACCATTTATCATTCGTGAGTTTCTGCTCATTTTGCCAAAGCACCACTTATATTCACCCTACCTACTCTCATGTTCATAGTCCATTCAATACCAGCGATGAATACTAGGATTATACTCTGAATCTGATATTGATATTCATATCAGAATCAATCATTTTAAGAGTTTCCATCTGATTCCAAAGAAGTTCAGTATTCACACAAAATGAACTCATGCTCCACATTGATTTGTCCCACATTTCTTACAGTTTATCTCAATCCTTAATTCTGTCATTCAGATTACAAATAGCAAGAGAAATACCTCCTCCTTTAAGATTATGTTGACATTTTACAAGCAACAGAATGTTAAATCTCTTGAGCTTGACAGTGGTGCACTGAGAGGAAGTTTTGAGGCTCTAAATCTCATGTGCTTTCTGAAATATCAGGCTCATATTTTCCTGAATGTATTTGCTAAGCTCTGTTGAGTACAGGATCTTCAGCCTGCTAGCTCATACAACTTGAAAAGCACATGTATGTCATGTTATTTGAGAAGGGCTGATCCAAATTCTGCAATTTCCTGATTTGGATTTGTTCTTTTCTGTTTCTCTGGATTTGAAGATAATTCCTGCTCTTGACAACAGCAATATGAGAGTATTTGATTTTTTTTTGACAAAAATTGATCTAAAGTGGATTCTTACAGACAGATTGAATATCATATTAAATTCAACAACTCATTGTATCTTCTTATACAGGAGCGCGCCGTTGTTGATTCGTGATGAATCCACAGTTGATATTCAAATAAGCGCGTCACGCACGGCACAGCGTACACGGAGGTGTGTTTACGCAGTACTCGTTAGTCGGCGCACTGTTCATCGCACGTCGGGAACTTGAGTACGTGCAAGGGCTGGCGTTTAGGAACAATAAAAAACGACAAAGCAACAAACATTTAATAACTAGCATTTTGCGTCAGATTCTGCTAAAATATTTTTATGAAAATGAGTATTTCTTAAAATTGAAAACATTTATAATTTAATTCATACGTTTTCAGGAAGATTTTCGTTGTTGAAAGGTATTCAAACACGCTACAGATTTGTTCATCGCCAATCAACAACTCTGCATCCGATGCGTCGACGTATTTTTATCACGCTCGGGTGGCGAAAGCCACCCTCGCGCGATAAAAATATGCGGTCGCATGGATGCATCGTTGTTGATTGGTGATGAACAACTCTGAAGCGTGTTTGAATACCTAAATCATTCATGTTTGTGAATAATTGTACTAGGAAATATTGAGAGTTGTCACAACACAAATATAATAGTTTTTACAATTGAGCCACGTTTGTTTTTGTTTTGTTTTGCAAAATTCAACACGTTTGGGTAAACTTATAGCATTTGCGTTCATAATAATCTGGTCCTGGCCCCAAATGTATTTCATTTGCCTCCATTTTCTATTACTTGCTTATGATAAATTGTAGATACAATATGGCAAATCAACAACATCAGATTTTTCATCTCTCTTAGTCTTAAATCTTTTTCTATCATGCATAATGCAATAAACGGCTCAGATATAGAGCACTCACATTTTGCTTAAAATAAATTCAAAGCACAATGATTTCCATTTTGAGACAAGAGTGATGAATTTCAAAACTCTGAGTGAAGTAGTGTAACCTACCAGGTGTCTCTTTCACAACAACACTTACACTGCAATCTATATCTTAAAGAAATGTAATGAATGAGTAACACATATCATAAAGAGTAACTGATTAACCTATAAGTTGCATCAATAGTGCATAATGCCACTTATTTAATGGATCATACCTCGTAGAATGTAATTCTATCACAGATGCAATGGTAGAATACATTTTGCAACTTGATGTTACTCAAATAAATAAGTGTAGAAAGGATTGATTTCCCTTAAATAGTGAAGTATACAAAGATTTATATAACTATTGAAAAGATAAGCTCAGAGACACCTCATATACTGCCACTCAGGCAGTTGAAACTCTAGAATGACATAACTGTATTTCAGCAAGTACTCATAGGTTTTCTTAATTTTTATAAATATTTGTGTTCCTTGAGGTAAATAGATACCGACCTATCATTCTGTACAGTTTGTATGATTATACAGTGACTTTACACTAAAGTACTTGTATCTTGCCCATTCCATATATCCTTCTTTTACAACAAATTGACATTTTTGAACACTTGTAAATACATTTGGTAGTATCATTGTGACTAGATTGAGACACATTCTCACATGACATTGAAGCATTTTAGACTAGGCCTTTCTCAAATCTGAACCAATTTAATAATTGTAAGGCTTATTATGTGACAAAATGAAACTGCTTAAATTCAAAAACCATGGTATCAATCAAAATCTTTGAGAACAAATTTTGCAAAAGCAGATTAATGTCATATAAGCAACACTTAACTGTCAAAACATAGATTTGTCTAAACACCTTGCAAGCAAACAAGTTTGAATAAAGAAAGGTCATCACTAAATGGTGTACATTAAAGACTTCCAACATTGTAACTGCACTTATGTCTAATCCAGACATGACAATTCTATACAAATTAACATCAGACTGGATCATTCCATGATGAAAGAATCCTACATTCCCTTACTATTTCTCTATTAGTAATTTAAGAAGTGCTTTAAAGTGCAAATTGGCATTTTGTTCAATCCAGACATGACAATTCTATACAAATTAACATCAGACTGGATCATTCCATGATGAAAGAATCCTACATTCCCTTACGATTTCTCTATTGGTAATTTAAGAAGTGCTTTAAAGTGCAAATTGGCATTTTGTTCAGGAGTTTAGACAACATTAAGATTGAAAGATAGAACACTTTCTCAAACACCTATCAAAGAAAATTAAATCTATGAAAATATTTGAAGTAGTATATAAGGATGTATGATGAACATCCAATGATAAATTTTAAGCTTACATGGGTGATTATGATTTGTAACAGAATGTAGATAAAAATGTTCTTTGCAAAAGATTCTTTACATCCACTACCTACACACAAGAGGTTACAACACCTGCTTCCTAAAAGCGCTCTTAAGGTGACTTCACAATTCCTTAATTGCCTCATTGCTTTCCTCTATTTGGTAATGTGATATCTAAAATGTGGCACTACAGATCTGAGTAACTTTGTACACATAAGTTTATTTTCAGTTTATACTAAGTACTTCTTTACATAATACAGAAAATGTTTTAACTGAAGACATGAAAGAGTTTATGCATCAAGGTAAAGCACTTGTATTTTATTCAAAACTGCAACTGATTGGATACTTTTAAATAAAGTATCTTTTTAAAGCAATACCTTTATGTATGTATCTTCAAACTATTAATTGTCTGGGAACACAGCGTTCAGTTTTTAGCAACATCAGCCAACTAAAAAAACTTCCATTTTGCATCTTGTGAACTGTATTAGTTGCTAGTAATTTACTACTACACCTCTTGAATATTTGAAAGTTAATAAAAAAAATTATTGGTCAAAAAGTGGATACACGTAAAAGGTACTTTTGAATACTTTATCGCGTACGTACGTGCGTTAATATTCAAGTACAGTCGGCGGGTATTTGTTTATGCATTGCGCCGGAGCATTGCGCCTGTATGTTTTACATACACACGGGGAAAATAGTAACAACTTCCGCATGGTACTACCATGTATGGCTAACGGCAAAGTGCCAAACTTGTTGACTTTTAGATTTATTTCTAAGATATGTTTTGACCTTTTTGAGACGTAGTAAAACAAATACAACATAGTTTATTTTGGAGAAGTATCGCAAAATACTGTCCCCCGGTGTTGGCTGATCGAGACTTTCTCCTTCCAGTACCTCGGGAATAGCATTTTGTAATACTTTCCCTCAAACCATGTTGTATTTGTTTTACTATACCTCAAAAAAGTCAAAAACATAACTCCAAATTACATGATAAGGTCAAATCAGGGGAAAATACACCATTCTGCATCAACCTGATAATTTAACCAAAATTCCTCCTACACAATACAATTTGCACTTCATCCAACTGAGTATTGCTTTCTTGAAAACCCCTGTTAGCTTTGTTGAAGAAAATAACCAAGTTTCATTGGGTTCTGCACTAGATGACAACATGCTTTTTGTGTTTATACGAAAGAACTTATTGGAGAAAAGAATATTTCAGCCACCATTTTGTTGAGAAGCAAAATTTGTTTGATATAATTTTGTGCAACAACCACATGAAGGATTTTGTATCACTTTCATCAGTTTTAAATATATATTTTTACATCAAGTTACTTCAACAAACATAAGCGGACATGATCATAGATCACCATATTGAATTACAATAATAACCTTTGCATTAAACTCTGAAGTTGTAATTTTAACACTTATCCAGTCTTATATGCCAAGATTAGTAAAACATCTTGAAGCAATAATTCACATTTAAGATAACTCATTAGCAACCAAACTATATGTAACATAACAATGCAATTCAATTAGCTTTCCAATACATAAGTATCTCGTGTTCATTTATATTCATTACATTAAAACCTTTTTATTTTTTCCCCTGCATTTTGCTAAAGACACACACATCAAGATTTGGGTTATCAATATTTGTATAACCATTTGTTGGATGTACAGTGGAAACACATATGGGGTATTCAAAGATTACTTATGACACCTAATGCTGTCTTATGGAACATCACAGGACATAGAGAATGATCAGTAAAATTTGAGTATTAACTATGGGCTCATTCTTCGATAAAGCGTGCAACTTTGGTTAGAAAAATGTTAAAATTTCGACTACTAATAACTCATGAAAAACATACAAAATCATAAACTCTTATGGTTTCTGAAGACGAAACAATGCATGGGGGATGTTTAAAAATACTTGATTTTTTAACCAT
>JXSR01S026847.1:121881-132832 GCA_000969725.1 Ophiothrix spiculata | reverse complement strand
AATTAATATTCATATTTGACAAAGGTAGACAATGATTAAATTCTCGGTAGTTTGTAAACAACATGTCGACCTCCAGCAAACGAACAAAGATACAACACGGTTTAAAGCCCATTCTGAAGTTCACAAAGTACAATAATTGATCAGATTTTGTGATAATCATGATTATTGAAGATAGGTTCTAACATTCAACATCAAATTTCATATGGTAAAAAGCATTTTTGGACGCCTTGTTGGACGGCCTTTGCATTTTACAGCGCATCCATTTTCATGATCAGCCGTCCAAATGACAGCCAGACGGCTAAACCCTTGATGTGCCACCAAAGAGACCCCGCTTTTTACACTCGCTCTCACCTATTTTACCAAAACTCACTCAATGACCCCCTATATTTTATAATTCCTTGTCAACAAAACAACCTTTGTCACTCAAAGACCTACCATTTTCATAATTTGATGTAATTTTTAGAAAATATCTCAAAGACCCCCCATTTTTTGCACTTTGTCTCTGAAAGACCCCCTTTTTAGACCCAATTTGTCACCCAAAGACCCCTACCTCTAAGGTGCTCAATGACACTTATACATCACTTTCATATGTGAGTACCCCCGGGACTCTATGTTCTATGATCCATCTCTCTTTATTCTTTATTTGCTAGAACATAATCATCATTTCCTGAACACATCAAGAGATGGCTAGAAAGATTCAAGCAGCATTGTTTGATTTAGGTGGAGTCATCTTCCAGCCACCGCAGCATGAGATTGCCAAATATGCACAAAGGATGGGGCTGCCAAAGTAAGTGATGTTTAGAATTACCTTAAAGCAAAACGATTTAGATTTTGATTTGAAAAACATATACTGTATTGTTTCTAATAAATGCCCATGGGCGGCAACATTTCTTGAAGGGTGAGCGATTATTAGAGACCAATTTTCAACATCAAAATGTCCACAAAATCGCTAAGTAAGCTTAACAATTACGGCAACTTACTGTTATATGGCCCCCGATAACCCGAAAGTACTGACAATTTTTCATCATTTCCGGGATCGTGACCTCATTGGTACCGTTTCCTGTTACTAGTGATTGTTGGTTAAAGCTTAATGATACACGAAAGTGCTACAAAATTGAATGTTTTAACTCTTTGAAATTTTTTGGGGTGGGCGTTTAATAGAGACTGGGTGTTTATTAGAAACAATATGGTATGCGTTCATTCCTACACTAATACACATGGAATTAAATTTGGGATCCCAAATTCAATTCAACAAATGACCATAACAGCTCATATTTAAGCCAAATCATTTGGAGCGTATTAATATCTACCAAAACAAATCCAATAAGCTATAATATAAATATCAAGTCATGGGTGACAGGGGGCGCTTCATTTTAACACTTTGTAGTATTGCTTTAACTTTTCACACACAAAAAAGTAAATGTGGATCCCATTTTGCTTCAGAAATTCCCAAACATTAAAAAAAATAAGTGATAGATGAATAGTCATTTGACAGACAAACATTCCTACAAGTTTTTTTAATTGCTTTCTTAGTTTGGTTATGACATTTTATGTATGGAGCCAAAAGCACACTAAGAACTAAAACTAGAAACAGGGAATCAACAAAACGTAATAGCTACTGGATAGCCATTGGTCATACAAACATTCCTTCAAAGTTTGGTTGAAATTGTCTTTACTAAAGTTGATATATAGCCCTTTTTATGTGGAACCAAAAACATGCCAGGAACTAAACTACACACAGGGAACCAGCCAAACAGTGATAGATGGATAGTCAGTGATTAGACGCACATTCCTGTAAAATTTGGTGAAAATCATTTTACTGTAAACTTGCAGAACGTTACTGAATAGTTAAGATTAAATATCTTTGTCATACTTAGCTTTGTTCTGAGTTCTGATTCTGCGGATTTAACTTCTCAATGGCTGGAATATGCCAATTAGAATGGTCTTCCTATAAGGCTGCGATCACATAGAAGTATACGATATTCGCTTTATGCTCCTGGGGAGGCACTCATGTGTTTAGAGATGAGGATAATCCCTGTACTTGCCCTAATTTATGAGTGCCAATATCCCTAAAGGCGAATTCATACTCGGCCACCAAACAAAATTTTCGCTACCAAACGTTTGGTCGTGACGTCAAAATGACGAGTGACTCCAAACAAAGTAACTTCAACACCGAGTTGAGACCAAATAAAATTTCGTGCTAGATTGCACATGCTATTGAATTGCCATATACATTGGACCAAATGTTTGCTACCCGATCATACTTTAAGTTCGATGGCAAATATTTGGTGACGTCACAACCAAATGTTTTGTAGGAAAAATTTTGTTTGGAGGCCGAGTATGAATTCATCTTAAGTGGCAAAAATATGCCAATTATTGAAATGGTTTATAATGAATATCACCAATCTTGTGCTACATAAATGAGGCCGGGGGGCACTCACATATGAAAGTGACGTACAAGTGCCACCGAGCACCTCTGAAGTAAAGGTCTTTCGGTGACAAATTGGGTAAAAAAGGGGTGATAAAGTGCAAGTCTTTCAGGGTCATAATGGCCAAAAATTTGCAAAAATTTCAACAAAATTGATTTAGCAAAATTTTCGACGATTGTAAAATGTGTCCAAAATTTGCAAAATTTTCAAAAAATCACAAGAAAGGTTGTTCTAGTGATAATGAATTTTAAAAAAAGGGTCATTGAGTGACAGTTTGTAAAATTAGGCAGTCTTTCAGTGAGAGCAAGGGAATAAAAGAGATGTCTTTTTGGTGACACATGGCATGTACCTCAAAGTTGAGTGCACCCCTGGGACGAAAAACACTTTCATGTTCACAAACAGGTGCCATGTAATGTTTTACATTTCTGACCATTGCTATGGAGTCGCCCGGTAACACAATTTCGTTTTGAAGATTCTTGCTTACTTTTTGTTATTTTCCATTTTCTAGATTCTTTCTTGAGAGAGTCATGATCGAAGGGCGCCCCCACAATGCCTTTTGCCAAATGGAAAGAGGGGAGCTGAATGTATCACAGGTAAATTAAAATATGTTGTTTAAATTTTATAATGCAGTTAATTCTTTCACTTTCCTAAAAGCATGAATTAATTGTCATTTAATGGTACATCACTCGCAAGTATTTCCGCACAATTAAAAACTTTCAAAAACTTGTTTTTTATATTAAACGACCTAAAATCATCAAAGATTCATACTAGTATAGGTAACTTATCTATTCAATATGAATAAATCGATGTTTCTTTTAATATTTTATCTTCCATTGCTATAAAAATGGATGATTTCATGGACCATATACAAATTAAGGTTGGGCACTTTACACGCATGATCCGTTACACGTAACAAATAAGTAGTAAACGTGTACATGGATGAAACAAAATCAAAGGCACGCACAATTATAACTAACGATGTCACATTATCGCAAAAATCTGAAACTCCTATCTGTTTACATGTGAAAACAACTACTTCTCATGCATTTTGTCCATTTTTTGTAAGATTCTTAAGATTATAAACTTAATATTTTGTTTTAACGTTCACCTTTTAATTGGTAAATTTCGGTATTACTTTGCGTATGATTCAGACCGATTCGTACGTGCCGATCGCCGCCATCTTTGATTTTTCTGTTCTCGGTGTATCTCGATTTTCACGTTATTATGGGGAATTGTGGGTAATTGATATCGGATCAATAACAATATGGCGACATGCGCAAGAAAAAAGTTGTCTGCTAGGGGGTAGATACCGCCCGAAATCTGCTTCAATCTACGGCATCAAAGGACTAAAAACATAAATCTGTGAATATTTTACTCAATTATTTCCTATCTAATATCCGGAGGATATTACAGGGCGTGTAAACTTACAAACTTGGTAAGCTCCCGGGGTTAAGCTTCAACTGTTGGCAATACTGTACGTTCTGCCATTGACCTTTGGAAGAGAAAATACACGGAATAACCCATCCAAATACACCACAAGTACAAATCTCATTACTATGTATAACTAACAATTATTTTTCATAACCTCATTATTACCTTGTAACAGGATAGAATATTTTCAGGTTGTAAGTTTTAAAACAAATGCGCAGAAATGTATAAAAACTCAATTTTTTATGTTCAGACAAAAGTTAGTAATATGCATTACATGCCATATTTTCAAATTCAATGAATGCAATTCTGGAATAGTTACTTCGATAATTTTACAATATAGACTCTGTCAATAAATTATGAAAATTGGATAAACGCCTTTTGAGATATGGCTGAATAAAGGTTTTGTACAAAATTTAGATTGGCAGTGTAACATATGCAAAAATGTGGGTAATTTTGAGCAAAATTTAAATATTTCAAAGATAAATGCATAAGCTTCGTTAGTTTCCAAATATAGTGTCCCTTCTTTATGTGTACCCTGGAAAAAATCGAGTACAATGTTAGTACAACAATCCTGAGGGGCATATTTGGAACATCATTCAACTACAATTTTAGTACAATACTAGAACTGTACTAGAATGATGTTCCAAATGTGAACCTCAGGAATGTTGTACTAACATTGTACTTGATTTTTCTAGGTTAGCTGTAGCAATTAAGTGGCAGCATGGTGCAGTAGAGCTAATTTGCAGGATTATTATTATGCGTTTGGTAACAACCAATAGGAATTTACTCAAAAATCATCTGTGGCATAGCCAGGGAGTTGTGACTAACCCCAATATTTGAGTTTTGAGTTCATTCTAACCACCACCTATTTCACATCAATGGGACAAATATACCAACAAGTTAAGGATGTTGCGATGGGCAGACCTTTTAGTCAGGTGGCGGTAAACCCCTACATGGAGTAGTTATTAGAAGATCAAGCCATAGCCACTGCCCCTATTACTTGCAAACCTACCATGTGGAAAAGATATCTGGACGATTTTATAGAGGTGATTAAAGGAGCTTGGCCCGTTTTCTCAAAATTTAGTTTTCAATGACATATGAAAGATGACCACTCAAGAGGTCTAAGTTTCAAATTTCAGCTGAATCAGTCAAACTGTTTTGATTTTGTGGACAAATTTTGTATTTCAGAGCTGCCTGTATGTTATTGTGTAAAATTAGTTATGGTTATCATAATTAGACACATTTTCATACATATCCCCAAAACAGAACATGATTCAGCCATGAAATTTCAGACGGGTTATGAGAAAAATATGAGCCAAAATCTCAAAATGTTTGAAAAAATGTTGAGGCAGTAGACCATGCTCCTTTAAAAAGGGATATTTTATTTTAATTTAATAATTGCAAATCCATATGTGAAATCATCCAAAGGATATTTTATTTTATAGATAATTATTATATATAATAATGCAAATTCAATTTCTTTGAATGCAGTTCTGTGAGAAGTATGAGAGTGAATGCAGAGCAGCAGCCCAGACAGAAGGCCTGTCAATTCCCAGTGGTTTCAGTGCTTCAGATATGTTCCAGTCATTCAGCATAGGACGCGTAGTGCCTCAGATTGTTAATGCAGTAGCTGTACTCAAGAATCACGGTGAGTAAGATAATCATCTTTTTAAATTGATGATAAAATCACTTAAAACTCACATTTTCTTTGAATTTTAATTTGTGATTGTCAACCACAAACTTCCAGTAAAGTCTACCATTGGTCTTTTTTATTTTATTGCAGATTCAGAACTAAGGCTGTATGTCATGAAATTGGCACAGAAGTTCAAAAATTGGCGCAAGGGGTTCCCAAAACAAAAATGACAAAATAGGGTTTTGGTTATACACAACTTTCATTTATTCCAGTTTAATTCAGATTATATTCAAAATTACTTTCATTGAGATAATCGTTCCGAAATTGGCAATGGCGAACCATTGTTTTCTTTTATGTTGCTTTGGTGCAAAGCCAAAACCTTTAGCAGGAATACTGATTCAGATAACATCCTCAAGTGGAGTTACAATTCTTGGAAGCATGGCATGTCAGAACCCATAAAAATTAAGAAACCTTGCAATAAATTTTTCATTTTATGCACCATAATTTGTGTGTACATCTAGGAAATTTTGTTTTTTGTGATGTTTTAAAGTAAAAATACAGATATTTTTCACAAAATTTATGCATGAAATAAATATTTCAAACTCGTAAAATTCTCAATTTCTTTAGAATAAAACTTTCATATGCCTTGCATTGTGTTTCAAAATAATCAAAATACGGAAATGTGAGTTCGGTGACTGGTGTGAGAAAGTTATGTGGCTATCGGAAGGAGATAAAAAAGTCAGCCAGCATTTCAAGTCACAAGTCATTCAAGCTTTTTTTTAATATGCAAATGCTTATGTTGGATTTAAAGGGGTATTTGACAAAATTTTGAAATAATTACCTGTCACAGTGTGGAAGATTTACACTTGATATGTTAGAAAATAACAGTCAATTACCAGATATCAGGAAAATTTTGATCAAAACCTTCCGAAAAGTCAAAAATTTGAATTTTATTTTGTATGTTGATCTTGAGTATGAGGCTATCCTCTTAATTGATGCTTTATACCAAGAAAGAGCTAAAGACTTGTTTGTAAAACATTCCTTTCACATCATAGATTGCAGATAAATCAAAAGAAATTTGATTGTTTGCATAAGATCTCCTGAAAGGCAAATTTTGAAAATTCAACTATAGGGGCGTTATTTATCGTTGTCGACAATGATAATTAAAAATGAAAGAATATTTAAATATTTTGATATAAAGGGTTTGAATTTGACAATGAAACTTTGCATGCTGTCATTATTACCGTTAAAACTTTGAATGATGCGAAAATCTCAAAATGTTTAGGGAACAGTGCCCTTTTAATCAAATCATTCCTGTTCCTTTTCTAATTCCATTTATTTAGGACTTAAAACAGGTGTGCTAACGAATAACTACATTATGGACCAAGTTGCAAACAGAAGCGATGAACAGGTCAATGGCTTTATTGCCTTAAGAATGCTGTTTGATCAATTTGTAGAATCATGCCGTGTGGGACTGCGTAAACCTGATCCAAAGATTTTCCTGGAGGCTTGCAAGAGACTTAAGGTTCAACCACAGGAAGTAGGTTTTGATATTCATTAAAATATGTAATATCATAAACAGTGTTCCCGCTAAGGTTTTTGGGCTTGCGCCAATTTGACTAATTTTGGCAAAATTTTAAAGATACTTGTGCCAAAATCACAAATTGAGGCTGAAAATTGGCTAAATAAAGCATGAAAAAACATGTGTCTGACACATTTTCCGAAACCTGTTGCGCCAATTTTCAGGGCTCCTGCGCCACCATACGGCCTTAACAGGAACACTGATCATAAAGATATTGGATCTCAAGTATAGATTTAATCTTAAATTTATCTTCAATACCCACAAAAATTTAGGATTTATTCTTTCTGTATTTGGGATAAATTAGCTTAAAGCAATACTATAAGAACTTACAAACAGGGTAACCCCTGTCATCCTTGACTTTTGATTTTTTTTTGACTGAATAGGTTTGTTTTCGGTAGATACTGATACCTTCCAAATGATTTGGTCCAAAGTTGCATACTTTTTCAGTAATGTAATAGTACAGAAAGGTGTAGAGAAAAATATACATATGGATGCCCAAAGTTACTCATAATTCATTTTAAAGTGTTTTAACTCAGATATATTTTTGAACCAATCTTATAGTATTGCTTTAAAGGGGCAATTCATGATCCACTTTTCACCCTCAAGGTCACCCCTATCAAAGTTGAGTTTTTTAGCCTATAATAATCCTCAACTGGTATATGTTACGATCCCCAAACCATTCTTTCATTATGTGCTTGCATTTTTGAGAAAAGTGAGAATATGTGTCATTTTGTAATTATTGTCGGGGCCCCGACAGTAATTACAACACAGTAGCCTATGGGGATTTTCAAAATGCTGAGAAGCTTGTATCTTGAAAACTAACGGTCAGAATCAAGTGAAATTTACAGTATATATTTATGATGTACTCTTCTTTTTATTTAGCTAGAAAAGAGGCCACATCAAAATCATGAATTGCACCTTTAAGTGACAAGCACCGGTGCCCAAGTACATTAATATTATGTGACACAATCAAGGGAAATGAGTCGCACGTCAGCAATTTTCAATTTTGTTTTTTATTACAACAAACTTTGAAAATGATGTATTTTGATTAAAAACTTCATTGTTTATCATCTGGTTACTTGGGTTGGGATCGTATACCCATTTAAATGTTTAAACGACCCAAATACCACAAACCGTAAAATTTCATGTCACAGTTAAACGGTACTTGCCCTTTTTTGCAAGATGTGCCTATTAATCAAGATTATAATAAGAACAACATTGAGTGATTTTCCATTCTGGGAACTGGTGCCGCAATGTAAAGACGGGATGTCCAGTGGACTATTTGGATGACTATATTCAATGGCGCGGCCCTGTATGTAGGTTTCACAGTAAAATATTTGCCAGAGAAACAAAGTTGTGTTGATTTCATGACTTGGTATGTTAAAATAAAAGTGTTTTGAAGAGAATATTTTGACTGCCTGTTATTTTGGTAAGTCATAAATTGTATACAATTCGGCAGGAAAATCAATAGTCGTATACGGTTAAACAAACTATTTTTTATTCGTTTAAACGGTTATGCAATTAACCGTAAACTCCCAGGCCTAGTTCCAAGATACAACAATACTTTGAGCTTTAAAACAATGGAATCCAATGAGTTAAAGATGTAATTCATGATTTTGATGCAATGGCAACCTCCCCTCTTTTCTAGCTAAATAAAAAGAAAAGTACAACATAAATGCATGCTGAAAATTTCACTTGATTCCGATCATTTGTTTTCAAGTTATAAAGCTTTTCAGCATTTTAGAAATCCCTATAGGCTACTATGAATTGACTATGTATGAAAAAAATGATATTTTACACTTCGGTTACAAAGGTTTAGCCATTAAACCTTATTTTTATTACAAATACACTTGCCATAATTTGTAAGTCAACATCATTTAACTTTCTCATTTTGAGCCAATTTTAAGAAATTCATAATGCCATCATGCCAAATAAAAACCAATTTGAGACACGATCCGTGCCTGGTAACTAAGAAACCAAGTTGTTTCAACCTGACCTGCTTAAACCGACAGCTTGAGTGACAGTAATGGATTTAGCACACAACATTTTCATTTTCTCCATTTATGTATATTAATCTTTTTTCATCATCACCATCATTAGCTGTTGTAAACCATCTGCAGGGTTAAGGCCTCTCCAATTAGACACTATATTGACCTGTCTTATGCTTTCCTCATCCAGGTAATATCTAGAAATTTTGTTATTTCATCTCTCAATCTTTTTTTTTTCTTTTTGGATGTTTCGGGGAAAAATTGATAACCCATTCTGCATGTCATTATTTTATCCATCAATCATCTGATGTTTTAGCTAGGTAACATGTCAAGCCCCTTTTTTTTTGGTTTTTCTACTTGATCCAATCACAACTTTAGCTGTTAGCTGTGGTTAATATTCATGATATTTTACCTGCATTGTGGAGAAGTTGCTATCTTGGTGACTTCCTGCACATTAGCATTTTCTTAAATTGGGATCTAATTCTATTTTTCAGTCATTTTACTCAGTCTGATCTTTGAAGCCAGATTTTCAAGAACAAAATCTCGTTCAACCATGCCAAGGCCTTCTTCTGATGGCACGGGCGCATCTCACTGAATAATTGTTATTCTCATTCAGTACGCAAGACATCAAAAGTTGTCAATTTGGCAAAGGCTTAGCACAAAACCGAGTGGAAAATGCATGAAGAATTATTGCCAAAAATATTTAATTATTTTATCTGTAAACATAATCAGAATCACACTTATGCTACAAGAAAATGTTTTCCGATCGATCAATGCTGACATCTGGTCCAGGCCTATGGAAATCTTTAGATAAAAAAATTAAAACAAAAAAGTGTTAATTCTTTAATTAATTCATGAACATATTCAAATCTTGCTTTGTTGTTTTGGGCATATCATGTGTTTGCATGTTCTTTGCAAACCTTAGAGACCATACTCTTTGTCAAAATGTAAATTATGGTTTATTCAGAGTCTGTCGATATGCATTGCACGACGTCCATCGCCGCACAGTCTTGTACACTCGCTATTCCTTGTGCATAGCGCGTGTAAAGACTGTGTGTCGAGGGGCATCGGCCTTTTGGCCTTTTGTTATCTCCACAATATCATGTTTTGTTTTTAATAATTTGTTTTGTATTGTTTATTTATTTGCTTGTTAATTATGTATATATATGAAATTGAAATAAATTTGGATTTTGAATTTTAATGATATTTTCTGTAAATCACAACTGTGCTACAAGAAAGGTATTTGAAATGTTTGCATTGATATCCTTTTGACAAGGGACCTGGTGGCAATTCTTTTATCGTCTATTCATGAAAATAAATGCAACTAATCATTCTCAAACTGAGTATGTATTATGGCCAAGGCTTTGAACTAGTCCTTTTACAATATTCATATAAAGTGCTCAAAATGAGAACATCCTTTTACAAAACTCAGAACAACTGTTGATCTCCTACATTCATGAGGAATAACATGTGTTGTCAACATCTGCTGCTGCTGTGTTGCCATAGTCCTCATAGGACTGTTGGCATTTTCCAATGTGCGTTTTTTCTTGTCACGGCAATTCCACCAACTGTCCATGTCCTGATGCTATCAATCCAACCTGTCCTTCTACTTCTCCTTCGACTGTCATCTGCACTATCTGAATGTCATTTCAAATGTCCATACATGGAGAGCTTTCTCTTCTTCAGTTGCAAAAGCAGACCATCATCATTGTGGACTCCAACTCTCAACTCCAAAACATCAGCATCATACTATAAAAATATTCAACTCAAATATATTAATATAGGCAACAAAGAAACATTGGTGTATTCAATTTAGGATAACTGATGATCTCGTATGTTAAGTAAGGGCAGATATCGCTCATTCCGAAAAATCGGGTGCCAATAGCAT
>JXSR01S026847.1:0-13367 GCA_000969725.1 Ophiothrix spiculata | reverse complement strand
TAATGTATCCTAATTTTGCATTTAGAAATCCTCGTACAAAATCTAGTAAATCATGCCCACCACCGCCTGACCCAAAGTTATTTATGAGCTACCGACCATTCGGTGCAAGAAGTGTAAAGGTGCATTAAACAAAATTTCAACATTTTATCCCCAAATTATTTACACTTGGTACGTTCGGTAATAACTGCATACTGTGAGAATTTTGATCAAACCTTCAGAAAAGTCAAAAACTAGAATTTTTTTTATGCATATTTGAGTGGCACTTATTGTGTCAAAAATATTAAGATTTTCAAATTTGGTTTATTTTTAGGTAAGGAAGTTCACACAATTCAAAAGTGCCTCATGTCAAAAAAGGGAGTCAATTAGTATTTATGCTAGTCCCTTAAACACATAAATGAATGCACCAATCCGCTAATGTTGCACTTTTAGATTTCCATCAATAGTGGTTTACTTTATTGAACAGAGTAATAGAATACTCCATATGGCTTTCAAGAAACTTGATTCATCTACTAAAAACTGGAAACTAAAACACTTAATATAGAGTGCTCTTTACATAAAAAACAAATCCTTCATTTAGGGTTTGGTTTTCATGTATTTGTTGGGTACACAATATCAGGAATGGGGAACTATAGTCGATCTTTAATACCATAACACTCCTTGCATATTGAGAGAGGTAGAATTAACTTTTGAAGGAGTGTTATCCCTGCATGCATTGCACTTGACCTAAAAAGAGGGGGGGGGGGGCACCGGTTGTCGACTGGTGGTTTGTGAACATAGCGTCCATTTCCTCTGCTGTTAATCCAAAGGGTCGGTATATACTCGGCCTCACTATCAAACATTTGGTCATGAAGTTACAAAATATTTGCAATCAAATTGAAAGTATAGACCCATAACAAACATTTTCTGCTTCCTTGTGATGAGAGGTACATGTTGGTGTGGTTTTGAATAAGGTTTGGCCAATTTTGAAATTAACTCCTGTTTTGGCAGCCATTTTGTTTTATGCAAATTAACCAATTTTGACAAGCGTACATTTTCTACATTTTGAATATGTTGTTTGGGAGGTCATCAACAGTTAATTTCAGCCAAAAAATCTTGTGTTGTAATTTTGTCTACATCAGTAAACAGATTTACTAGCCTATCATTTTATTTGGAGTCACCCGTCATTTGACGTCACAACCAAATGGTCGGTAGAAGAAAGTATAGACTGACCCATATTTTTTAGCCATTTCATGGCTTTGTCCATTTCTTGGTCTATGATTTTTGCAATATCCAATCAATGATATGAAACCAAACCAAGCCAGTATTGAGATACTGAGAGGAACTGAAATATGTGACCACCAATCACAAACCTCCAGAAAAATCTGCATTTTTTTAATAGACGAGGGTCATTCAAAAAGTTCTACCTGTTGTACCATAACCTTTGCTTTATTGAGGTAGCTCCTTGAAAATTGGCAAAATATAGCTAAGAATGTTACAATGGTTACCATTACCTGGTGAAAAAATTGTATCAATACCTTTCCTAGATTTTGCAGGTGATCTGAAAATCCACAGTAAAATTTGGTACATCGGGAATGGTCAAAATATGTGTGACATTTTTAAAAGTGGCTTAAGTACAGTGAATTGAAAATGCCATAATATAGCCACGTAGTATTGCTATACAGAGATAATTTTATAAAACTTTAGAATAAACATACAATTATACGGGATGATTAAAAAAACTGATCCAAACTGAAAATAATGGTCATTCTAAGCACAACAATAATAGAAACAAATAGCACAAACAGCTATATTATTAAAATCACCAATGACCAAGAAATTGACTTTAATAAAACAAGATGTAAAATAGTGGCATTATGAAGCTTATTGTGATAAATTTTCATAGTAGATCACAGGGGAACTTCAATTATTTGACTGAAAACTGCGGTGTAATACATTTAACACCGAAACACACCCAGAAAAGTTATGCTACCACGTGAATCGAAATAAATTGTGCACGGATTAAAGATGTCCTTGACCTTGATGAAAGCAACAAATCATAAATTTCTTGTTGTTACAGTAAAGCAAATTTAATATACTTTCAAATGCAAAAAAAATGATAGAAATCGGTTGAAAAATAAGCAAGATATGAGCAATTATATAAGCATACCTCTTCATTCCAATGGGATTTATACACATTAAACTTGTACTTATCAATACCTATGAGAATGTACATTTTCATGTCTTTGTTGGATTTTCCTGATTTTTTTTTTAACTACGTACCATGGTTAAAAAGACTTTATAAATGTCATTTAACAAAATATTTTTTTTTGTTTTACATCTCCAGAAGAAAAAAATGAAGGAAACTTTTATGGGCATGCGGAGTGCCCAAATTTGGGCAAAAATTGGCTAATTTCAACAGTACATCCCCTCTTGCTACCAATAGTGATAATTTGGCGCCTTCCCCCCCCCCCCCTCCCCAGAGGTGGCACACAGGGCAACTTGCCCCCTATCAATTTTATGACATCATCGTTTGGTGCAATGCCAAAATAGTATATCCTGATAGCTTGATGCTTTATATCAAACAAAAATTCTATATGCATATATTTAGATTCAAATCTTTAAATTGAAATAGAGATCAATTGTAAAATAAGATTGTGAGAGTTTGGAAACCAAGGAGGTTGCACAACAAGTGATGAAAGTGATACCCGCATTTCATGGTATCATTTCGATCAAATCAACCCTAGAGGCATACATAGCCAAGTAGAAGTGTTCTCAATCTATACTTCAAAAATATACTCAAGTAGAATAATAGCCGACCTATTTTTTTCGATAAGAACACAATGTCGTTATGTTTTATTCATGAAAAGATGGTGATTTACTATGTACTACAAGTTGGTTACGACCGGAAATTGTGCGTCAAATATAATAATTCATGCCCGAGACAATAAACAATTGTTGTCAATGTTATATATGATTTTACAACTTGTGTTGTAATGATTTATGGATATGTTATAGGAAAGGTGTTTTTTTTTTCCCGATATAGTATTTGACATACTGTCAGGATAAGTTCCTAGTTTCTTCTTATAGTTTGAGATAAAATGGAAGGTATGGATTACATCCTACTACATCTATAATTTCTTGCACAAAATAAATCTAGATGTGGAGCGAATAGGAGAACATTGTGTGAATGCAACAAAGTCGTATCTGCAATAGCTGCCATTTGTCATAAATTTGCATTACACACTACAAAAAGTGTCCTGACTTGGGTCATTGCTCTTGAAATGGTTTTTAGCATTATTATACTATCTGCGTCATATAAAAAAGCTAATAGCATACAGGAGATTTTTTAATTCTAGAGACATGTATTGAATAAATCGTTGCATTTCCAGTATACCAGCTTATCACAAAAAGTATAGTTTTGAGAAAAAAACTTTTTCAATTTTGCCCATTTTGACTTACATGTGATATCAATTATTATTATTTAGTATATTTTGCAGTTTATTTTGAGGCTCATAATTACCCTTTTTACAACCACTAATTGGTGGTAATTAGAATCTAAAGTTTTAGGTCATTAGTTTGTCAGAAATAAAAGTTAGTAACTTATTGACTTGAAACGCTTTTGAAATATGCCAGTATGTCAGAAACTTGAAAAGCTAAATTCAAGACATAGGTGACCTATGAACTGTCAGAAAACAGATTTAAATTTTTGTTCCAAAAGCAGTCATAAGCCTAAGTAATTAGTGTGATATCTCATTAATTAATGATATTTATTTCTTTAACGTTGGTGCAAAGGTAGCATTTGCTTTGTAGATTAAGAAAATCAACTTATCTCATTTCACCCAAAAAGTGTCATAAGCCAGTATGCTAGAAATGCGACAAAATATTACATTAAAAAGGGAGACTTAATTGAAGATCTCTATGTCAAAAAGTAGTAAGTAACCTTTGCCAAGCATTTCCTCATGTACTAGGGAGGCACTTCATTTCTCCTCCAGCTGTCATGGTTGCTTGGATTTCCTATAGGGTGCTTCTTTACCCCATTTGAAACAGGTTTACTGATTGAAAACAGGGGTGAGCGAGCTATCTTGGAGACAACACTTCACTTAGTTGAGTTCTGCTGATAGTGTCTCAACTTCAGAAAATAATGGCAACCATCGCAGATATGACTTTGTCTCATTCATATGACAAGATGTGAGGCTGAAAACATAGTCAGCTTCCAAACAAAATTTTCGCTACCAAACATTTGCCATCAAATTTTCATTCATTCATTCATTCATTCAATACTTTATTTCAACACGGTAAAAATCAATTCAACAAAGTTGTTCTTCCATTGATCCGTATACAATAACATTAAACTTATAAACTACAAAATAAAACAAGAGTTTGTTCGAAAAATCTGCTAAAATTGAACAACACTTAAAACCATAAAAAAATAAAAAAATACAGGTATAAAGAAGAATATAGATATATAAATATTATAGAAATAGGTCCCATATATACATTATATTGAACAATTAAAAATTCAAACGATAAAACCATTAAGAATATAGACATTAAAGTATGAACGGGTAACAAACATTTGATGCAATGTATATGGCAATTCAATACATGTGCAATCTAGTGCGAAATTTTATTTGGTCTCAACTCAGTGTTGAAGTCACTTGTCATTTTGACGTCACAACCAAATGTTTGGTAGCGAAAATTTTGTTTGGAGGCCGACTATGTTTTCACACTAATACATCGTACCATCGGACAGAGGGACAAGAAATTGATTTGGACAGGGTTGTGCAGCTGGAACCTCAAACTCATTTTCATGGGTAATTTTGCCTCAAAAGCATATGGTAAGGTCGTTGCATTTGCTCAATTTGCCACTGTGTGTATCCTTCAACATACACTGAAAACATTATTTCGTCAAACGTGGTGGAAAAGTCGTCAAACAGGGGTTATAAATTAGTCATGCAAGTGAACTTCCCCTTATTCGTTACTTGACAATATTGGCGGGTGCATGACAAACGAAAACAAATGCAGGACAAAATATTGTTGTAACTGTACGAATTACAAATCTGTGAAAGACGAGTTTGAACGATTGACAAATGTACTTTTCGTTAATTGACAAATGCACAAGACAAACTAATGTAGGCATCACAAGCTATGTTGACAAACTTCTTTGAGCACGCCTAAACATACCTGAGAGCTGACGAATTTGCATGACGAATGATATCGTATATAACGGGTTTCCCTACCTTTAAGAAGTGGCGTGTTATTCTCGAGTCGATTGCACAGCAGGACAATTAGCAACAACACCTCTTTGGATTCGGATAGAACAACACTTCCAGGTTAGGTTTATACCTAGCCTATCATCACATTCCGACCAGACCGCATTGGATTTGGAGTCGGACACAATAACACTACTGGACTGAGGACTCAGAATTCCCATACTCATACTTAAGCTTACCCATACTTCATCATCAGATTCTGATCAGACTAGTCCATCTAGATGAACCTCACAAGCGAGCGACGTAGGTGCGCGCTTTGCGTTCGCTTGCGAGGTCCAGGCTGGATTGACTAGACCAGACAGCCATTGCAAAACCTGCAAGCAGAACCTGAGTGTTTCGTCTCGTTGATTTCACATGGATTGAGCCATAAATGGAATTAGTCTACCGAAGACAAAACCTCTTAGAAACTAGTGTCACTTGACAAATTATGTGACAAATTATTATTCTTGCATGACAAATTGTTTTTTTCTCATGACAAATAAATTTTTGTCATGAGAAAATCGTCAAACTAGACCGTTTTTCATGACTAATTTTAATTCGTCGTCAATACTTGTATGACGAATACCACGACAAATTAGAGTTTGTTATACTAGACCATTTTCATGACAATTTATTATTTGTCAAATGACGAAACAAAATTTTCAGTGTAGGACAAAATAGTACATTTTTGTGAATATTAGGCCATAAAACAAAAAATAATGAATTCTACTTGCTGGCCAATTCATATTTCCGTACAAAACATATTCATTTGTCAAAATATAAATAGAAAACTCCAACATATATTTTGATTTCGTTGGACAGGCTGGTGACACATCATAAAATACCACCTTTTCAATACAGAAATAGCAATATTCTGGCGAATTTGGTCCATTGGAACACATTCATGAAGCCCTCAGGCGTTCAATATCCACAATGCAGAAGCTGGCCATCGGATATTATTCATCCTGGAATCCTAAACTTTCCAGAGATATAAGAACCTCCCTTATTGGCTATATAGTTTCGTCGGACAGATGGAAAATGTTATGTTACACTCATGATACATTATTGATAGGAAGCTATAGAAACCTGTGTGTGCAGTGAACCGGACCATTGTTAAGACAGCACTGCATGGGCATGTGGAAAATGATTTAATGCATAAAATAGTGGTAAACATTACGATATGGACACAAATTTTAATTTCCTTGATTTTTGCCATTTAATTTCCCTTTGCAATGTATTCTAGTACATCACCTTTTTGTAAAAAACCCCTACCCTTTTTACTTGGTTTTTATACTTTCGCTTGTAATGACAGTGCCACCATGGGTATAAATCTCAGGTGCGTAGCCAGGATTGCATACCCCGGGGTGCGCAATAAATCCTATTCCAAAACGGCTACAGGTCCAGGGGCTGCTAGGGGGACCTGCTTCTATCGGACAGGTTGCCAAATGTATTATTACCAGTAATTAGGACTACTGCGCCCTTTTTTTGTTATTTTCCCATCGTTTTTATTTCTTTTTTCTCTATCCCACTTTTGCTTTGTTGTAGACCCCCCCGGGTGCGGGGCCCCTTCCGCACCCCCCTGGCTATGCCAATGAATCTATACATCTACTTACGTGAAGCAGCTACAAATGCTGGGTATAATTCTCTTGTAAGAAGTGGTTCAGGGAGATCACGGAAAAACTCCTTCAGTAGGGCACATACATCATGAGGATTATGGGACTCATTGAGGTGAATTTCTTTCCCACTATCATAATCTTCCCGTAACTGCAACAAAAACAAGATAAAGCAAAAATTACGATTTTTAAAATACTCATAATAATGTCACGAATACATAGGTTCGTTCAGTGTATAAACCTGACGGGAAAGTCCTCTTTTGGTCTATGAGCTACGAGCTTGCTTTGGGTGCGGGAGGTCCCTGGTTCGAGTCCCGGCTAGGTCGTATGAAAAGTTGGTGTATTAAAATGAAGCTGCCAGGGTGATTGCCTGCATGACCTGATTGTTCATCTGATGTAGTCTGGTCAGCTTTACAGCAAAAATGAGAAGAGGACACCATCTTGTGCAATGGCAGAGCAGACACCAGTAGGTAACCTGCCACTCAATGTAGGGAGATTCTTGACCAATACATTATATATTACATGCTGTACACATCAAGACATCAAAAAAATCCAGAGGTTTCATCTTCTTTAAGGGTCAAAACATAGTCGGCCTTCAAACAAAATTTTTGTTTGAAAGCCGACTATGTTTTGACCCTAACTCCAAGTAAAATCCTTGCAAGGCCATTCTCTTTTAATTATGTCAGAGGCAAAACTGTTAAATGCTTCTTTGTTTGAACTAAGCATGTCTATAGTTTTGGTTACCATTCCACAGGACAGGGATGCCTGACCTTCCAACATTTAGGCTGCAAACACATAAAAGTATACGGTTTTCAATGGTTATATGTTATACAGGCACAGCGAGCTATTCGTTTCTAGTGCCCTATGTGACCCAGTAGCCTCAAATTAACATGTTCGATTGTATCTATATATATGCGTGCCCAAGTAAAATTGTGCATCCCGAATAGTATAGTTCTATGTGATCATAGCCTTAGGCAAGAGATTTGAATTCTAAATTCTAAATTTCAAATGGAAATTTTACTTCTTCGATTTAACCCAGTAGCTTAAACAAGACCTTCTGGTCTATTTTAAGACTCTTTTCCAAGACACATTAATTACTGTGATATTGCTAACTTTTGCTTTATTTGAATTCAGGTCCGCAGTCAGAGGGGGTGGGTGGGGCCATCGCACCAGCCTCCAAAATTTGACAATGTAAAAAAAGGTCCACAAAAATTCCTTAAATGTCCACCAAAAGGACATCTAAAGCACCAAAACACATAAATGTAGATAGTTTCTTAATAAAATACTACACAAAATGCTTGTAAAACTACTGAAATTTTTATTTTTTTGCTTGTAATTAGGGTTAGCACTAACGAGTCACTTTTAGTTTGATGCGCTCCGAGTTGACTGGTAATTGTAAGCTTAATCAGCCGATTTCAAATGGAAATTTCGCTCTTTCTGTCAGTGAGCATTTGGTACCCCCAGCCAAAAGTTGTTCAGAATTAGTGCCTCTAACCATGTATGGGTCTTATTATAATTATTTTTCACTTAATTGCACTGCAAATGGGTGAGAATTTTGGGAAAATTTTGTTTACAAAAAAATACATGCTAATGAGCTCGTACGTGATTGGTTGATAAAACAGCTATGTGATCGACATCCTGAAGATTTTCAAATAGCTCTTGAAATGTCTATTGTGTTAGTATCTAGTACGTGTGATCAGTGGAACCATTATGGAGATGACCATTGGTTTGGGACCAGATCACACGTGTTGGGCTTATTTTGCAAAAAAGACGTCAGTACTTCCGTAGAGCATACTTGTCCTGAGTATTCTATAATTATATTAATTACAACCACATGTAGTCATGAATGATTAAAGGTGCAATTCATGATTTTTAGGTGGTCTCTTTTCTAGCTAAATAAAAAGAAGAGTACAACATAAATATATACTGAAAATTTCACTTGATTCCGACCGTTCGTTTCCAAGTTACAAGCTTTTCAGCATTTGGAGAAATCTCCATAGACTACTGTGTTGTAATTACTGTCGGGGCCCCAACAATAATTAGAAAATGACACATTTTCTCATTTTTCTCAAAAATGTAAGCACATATGAAAGAATGGTTTGGGGATCGTAACATAGACCACTTGAGGGTCCTTTTAAGCTAAAAAACTCGATTTGAATAGTGGTGACCTTGAGGGTGAAAAGTGAATCATGAATTGCCCCTTTAAGTTTCATTAAACTAAATAATGGTAGTTTGGTGACAGATGTTTCAACCTTTATTCCAGGGCAATTTATTACTACTATTAAATTGAGGTCATTCCCTCAACCATTAAATTTTGTCAGTGGATTCAGTGGATATTGCAGCAACAGAGGCCTCACCATTTATCATCAGTAAAATGAAGGTTGCTCTAGTAAAAATAACTCTACTTTTTCAATCCTTTGTTCCATTTCTGTCACTTGATGTTGGTAGTGTTTCCTTTACTGTCAAAATGTTATTAAAAAATAAGAGTAAGGCGGTGGTCCTAACCTCCTGTACTTGTAAGTGTGTGCTATATACGAGTGTGCAAAAATTTAGGCAAATTTCCATGGGGTGGTCCATACATTGGGAGTAGGCCTATACAATAACTGCCTCAGTATGAATTAGGGAGTAGGCAGAAGACACAATGTAGCACCTAATATCTTAACCTGCAATCTGTTTATGAAGGAGGAAGAGAGGAATACTCGGTGAAAATCCTGCGGAAGCGAGCATGGACTGAAAACCAAATGCACATAAAGCGCCGGGCCGGGAATCAAACACAGTACCTCATTAATGCAAAGCAAGGGAACTACCGCTGCACTATTATGAAATGTTTTGCATATCAGGATTCTTTCGTGGATCTTAAATATTTTGGTTGATCCTTTTTGTACACTATGGGCTTGAAGTTGAGTGATAGATTAAATTGGGAACTTTGCCTCCGAGGGGAGGGGGGCCACTTAAGTACAAAAGTGGTCACAGGGATGTGCTGCAAAGATGGGTAACAAAATCAGGCTCAGCATCCTCTTTATTTGGGTCTATTTCTCAAATTTTGCAATTAAATTTGGGACATTTTTCATAAAACTCTGAAAAGGTGCGGCTTTACAGTGCAACTTTGCATGGAAACTTGCCATTTTTGTATGAATCCAATGTGGAGTTTATATGAAATGTATTAGATTCTTAAATTGTTCAAAATAGAGTTTTAAAGATTGAAGCTAATGTTTTTTTGTCTCAAACAAAAACATGAACATATAATTCACAAAAATATATTTTGCAAATTGAAACACAAAATTGTTTTTGTATAGTATCAAAATGCATCTAAGAGTAAATTCCAATATGGCCGGCTCGAAATAAATGATCAGGCTATAACCGTATGAGTTAATTAGCTATTAAAAATAGCTAAAATACTGAGAAAATGCACTTGTTTTTGCTGACTGGTGCAGAAATTTGTCGCTTTCTGTACAGAACCTTGACATTATTGGCCCAGGTTTATGTCATTATTACCGCAATTCATTTGATCATAATAGTTACTTTTATCAATCATGACCCGTCATATCAAAAGGTACCTTAAGGTCGGCATATCAAATAACGAGATACAGGCCATTGAAGCTGAGCATAGTCAAAAATCACGTCCAAGGTCGAATTTCTAATTTCATCAGAAACGTTACCTTTGAAGTGTATTCTATCATGTAAATCAGGTTCCAACATCCAAAACATAAAACAAATGTTTTTAAAAACCGAGATAAAAATCCTTTCTCCATTCAAGGTTTACCAGTACAGAAACTTTAAACTCGATTTTCTCATATCTATAGTTTTCTGAATCAGCCCGATGCCTTTTACCAAATTGGATGTAACTTTGCGATCGAACATCCAATAACCAAAGGCAAGGTGTCATTTTAAAGCTCAAAATATGATCTTTCAGATGAGAACAAAAAATCAATTTTCATTTTGGGACCCTTAAGGTACCTTTCGATATGACGGGTCACAATTGAGTTACTGCTACATCATAATTGGATAAGATTCCACTCTAGACGTGAATGCTCTCTTTAATTTCTTGTTTTTTCTAATTGTTGAGATCTTTTTATATATTTTTTCTTCTCAATTTTGGAGTTTTTACACATCGCCTTCAGATGGTTTTTGGTTGAATGGAAATTTGATTTATTTTTTTAATGAATTAATTTGTCAAAAAATGCACTTTGCAATCCAATTTATCAAGTTATCTATGGAAATCTGCTGCTTTCATGTGGCTCTTCAATGTATCTGGAAATTTAGATTTTATAATTTCATCAATTGATTTGTTCAAAAAAGCGTAATGTGTGATCAAATTGAAATTAATTATCTACAGAAGTCTTTAATTGACATAAAAAGTGAGATATATGTGGGATTGCGCACTGATTAAGCAATCAGTTGAATGATGGTTGAACAGTTCAACTTTGAATAATGTTTGAACAACATTCAGCATTTTTCATATTGAAGCATTTTTCTATTCAGCATTTTTCTATTTCCATTAACCGGTTAAATACTGGAAAAGGGATTTAAAAAGCCCAATAGAAAATCACCAAGAATGGCGGTGAAGATTCCTCCGGTTTTTCATCGCCATTTATCCTACAAAAAGAAGGATTTTTAGCGGTGAAATACCGATTAACCTGCAATAGAAAACTGCATCGTTTCACCTCAGTGCGGAAGCCAACTAACACAGGTTAGTGGGTGCAGACAAGGTAATATGGGAAAAGCCTATGGATATGGGGCCGTAAGAGTTCGCAAAAATGGTTTTGAAAATATACCTCTTTTCAGTACACCCTACTTAAATTAGTAACCGTTCGTGCAAAAGCCGTGCGATCAAATGTGACCTTATCTTGACCTTACTTTCATTAATCGGGTCCCTCTGTTTTGTTTGTTTTTATCCAACTGAGCGCAAAGGATGTAACCAAGTGCCTAGATGCCCAGGTCAGTCACCAAGGAAAAATTGGCAGATAACAAACAACCCCTTGGGATGGAAAAGGGTTAACATGCAGTTATTGTTTAATATTCTTACTCAGAGAAATGTCAAAATAGTGGAAGCTTTCCTTAATCATTTACAGATTTTGCTAAAATGCTTTGTGAAATAAACTGTCAAAAGACTGTTTAAAGTTACCTCTTTAGAAAATGTCATTTTTTGATTGGCCAGCCCATATGTCAAAAACTGAATTTTTAGAAAATGTCATTTTTGCCAAAAACTGAATTTTGACTACTAACATTGTTTTCTTTTGACATGTATGAAATCCCCCATATACTCCAATACATGGTATTTTCTTGCCTGAACATTATACCGTATGTGATTTGATATGTTTCATTTTCATATTTTTTTCATTTAAATAAAGACTTTCCAGCAAGAGCGTCGCTATGACATTTTCAATGTTTATTGTATGGGAAGATGTTTCTAGTTTATGCTAACAATATCTACATTTAATGCTATAAGCTGTATTTCATTGTCAAACACATGACTATACATGAAAGCAAAAGTGGTAAAAAAAGTAGTAGAATTTGTGGGTCTTTGGTCTTTGTTTTTATTATTATATGTGATCATCCCTCCCAAAACAGCCTCTTGTCATTTTCACTTTTTTAAATATTTGCAAAGACAATGTTATAAGGAATAAAATGACACCTCAATGAACTTCACTCGATTTCCAGAAGTCAAGTTATGGTCCATCAAAGGTTATATCAGGAAGTAAAATGTATATCTGTTCAAAGATGAGTAAGCCCTATATTATCTGTTGATTGCCTTCAAAATATACAGATATGTTTCATATTTCCAATCATTTTCTTGAAATGAAACTTAGCTGGTGTTTTGAGCTAAGCACAAGGATTGTGAATCTCAAAAAATCAATTTCGGCAAATTATGACCTTGACATGCATGTATTTTATAGCACAAAATGATTTTTCTGATATTTACGGCTCATATGGGCTGGACAATCAAATATTGTAGTTATTTCTTGCTTTGCTATGACACTCATGATAATGATTTTTATTATTCCTTTTTTTAGGATAAATGGCAATCCCAATTTACTCTTTTAATTTACTTCTATCATACAAAACAAAATTACATTCTTTATGAAATTTACTTTCAGGAAATGTAAATTTGTTTATAATCTGCAATTAAAACTTAAACAAGAAAAACAAACAAACTACAAAAAACTAGGGGGTTGACCGTACTAATAACAAATTATTTTTAGGTTAACCCTAACATTTTTTTAAGTTTCTCCTTAGAAAGGGAAAGAGTGTATTTAAGGGTGAATGATAGATTAAATTGGGAACTTTGCCTCCCAGGGGAGGGTTGGGGGGGGGGGGGCACTCAAGTACAAAAGTGGTCACAAAAGAGTGTATTTACCAGAATCGAATTTGGACCTCTCACTGGCCTCAACAAGGAAGAGGGGACAACTGGGTAGATTCCTCCCCTCCCCACATTGCCCCACTTTTGGACACTTTTTGTGATTCTGATAATGAAATATATGTTCAATGAACATTGATTTGTTATATTGTTTCTCTATACACA
>JXSR01S026846.1:0-10038 GCA_000969725.1 Ophiothrix spiculata | reverse complement strand
TAAACGCTAATCAACTGGCAAGACCAGCCAGAAACCTTTTGAAATGTCCATTGTGATCGAATTAGATATTGACGTATTGACGTTTTTGTTATTTGATTGAGGATAATTGTCAAATAACAGGTTGAGTGGTTTTGTTTTATGGTCACGGATTAATTGGACACACTTCCAATTTACCGAATACGTTATGATAATAATTAACTTGATTTTTACATGTACTTTTAATTGCTAATTTTTTGTAGCATTAGACTGGTTGAACAAGACCCGTGGCGTCTATTATATTCAGCGCTCTACTATGTGTGGTGATAACATTGTGAAAACTTACAAGGGAAAATTTGTGTAGGATGGTTATGTTACACAGGGCTAGACACTTGTTCATAATGTGCTATGGGAATCTAGATGAATTCGACTACTGTAAAACAAGAAATATTTACTAGCAATTTAATTTCGCTAATACCCCAAAATCGCAAAATTAATTTGCCGCTAATATTAATAATGTACAATGATTTCAATGGCATGCTGATGCAATTAGTGAAATTAAAATGCCGCCAAAACCCCAGATTCTGAAATTCACAAAATTTTCTTTCTGCAAATATTTCTTGTTTTACAGTAGCCGTATCATGTATTGAAAAAGTCAATCATAACTGGGGTGTTTCTGTTTTTTAAGAACCAAAATCGGGTGTTTTATGTGTGCTTTACAGATCAATAATGTATTTCATTGAACCTCTATTGCTTATTGCTTGAATCAGAATGATTTTAAGCTTTAAATTGGATCTGAATCGGAATTACGAACAAATTTTTATTCTGCCAATATCACAAACAAATTCAACGAACCCTAGGAAAAGTGCAAAAAATCAAGTTAATTATATCTTTTAGTAATAACTTACCAGACTTACCAGAACCAACAAACAGCATCAAAATATAAGAATCGATGATCGATGGATTCACAAATATTGCGTTAATGTCGGCAATTTATTGTAATATACACTTAGAGAATAGGAATCAGCCAATTTGAAACTAACTAAGACCGGAATTGGCTGATTCCGATCTCTTGGATAGATCGGTCAGGCACTAGTTATTGCATAAATGAATGTATTCAATTTGAAATTCACGCCAATCATGCACTAATTTGGGTTGCCTTGAGTGGGAGCCCTAAGGCAAGGTCGATCAATGAGGAAATACATGAAATCAAATTTGTCTATTACAATTCTTATAGAATTTAAAAAAACACACTGATGAATGCAAAAACGGTGGAAGAAGAGGGTGTAGTTATGTCGTCATGGAAATATAAGAGAAAAAATGTGCAGGATGATAAGGCCATAAAAGGAAGTTATTGTGTTGCCCTCAGCGACCGACCCAAAAAATGTGAAAAATTGTGTTGGTGTTTTTTTTTTAATTAGGCCCAATTATTAACAATTCACCATTTTAGTAGAAAAACTCCTATTCAAAGGCTTATTCAGTATTATTACATGTTCCCTATAAAAGTAAATGCCGCCGAGGCACATTTATTCCTTCAAAGTTATATAGATAAGCAACTGGTGAATCCACAGCTGAGTCAGAAGATCGACCCAAAATATCAATTTTCTGGACTTGAGGGCAACACAACAACTTTTTTCTTGGCCTTATGTTACACAGGCTAGACACTCATAATGTACTACGGGAATTTAAAATTATTACGATTCTTATTACAGAATTCATGAGAAATCACTGATAAATGGTGGAAGAGGAGGGCATGCCAATGTCATGGTGAAAATAAGAGGAAAATTGTGTATGATTTTATAACTAGGGCGTATATCACAGCAATCCTTTTAGATTCTCACTTTTCAAGATTCTGAGATACGGGAGAAAATCAAAGCACTGATATACTCTGCAAAAATGGTGGATGAGGAGGGGTGTGCCAATGTCCTTGTGGGCTTGATATTATATTACACAGAATTAGAAACTCATAACATGATCCTGGAATCTAATCAGATATTTGCAAAAAACAATTGTAGCATTGGATTGTGTGGGCTGTTTTATGTGAGTGTTGTCAAAGGTCATCTAAGTCATTAGGGGTCGATGACTATTGGTTGTCAAAATTATAAGATTGTTCAGCAAATCCATATACTCCAAAATTCTGATATAGTATGCATTTTCTCAGTTCTTTTAATGTGTAGGTTATAAAATGTGACGGGTATAAACTGTGATAATAAATGGCCGCCTGTGATTAATGAGGAATGCAACTTTCATTCTAAAATTAACATCATCTCCATTTTGAAGGGGGGCAACTCCCCAAATGAGTAGACACAAAATCGTACACCCCAATTTTTTTACCATAGCTTCTTATGTAAAATAACATTTTTAGACTTTTTTTTAAAAAAAGGAGTAAATTTCCTTATTTTTAGAAGCAAATTTTGCAACTTCAGCGCTATATTGCTTTTTTGTTACAATTACGAAAAAAGATATTAATTTAGTATGAACTGATGGCACTTGGGGGGGGGGGGGCATGCTATATGCTGAAAAGGAGAGTACTTTAGATGTGATTTCAATCTGACCTATACTTTTCTTGATTTTTTCGAGGGGGCAAGAAGGGGGGGGGCAAGGCTTCTTTCAGGGGGGCCCCTTGCCCCCTTCTGGCTACGCTACTGTGTTTTGATAAAGAAATGGTTTGGAGCAGAACATGGGACACACTATCTATATCAGAATTTTAAAGTACTGTATCTGATTTTAATGGGATTTTGACACATGGTCCCTGGTATATGTGACTTCAGTTGTGAGTGAATGACTTTGTGGTTCAAATCATAAGATTGGTCGACAAATCCATATACTTTATTGAATTTCCACAGGACTTGAACATAATGGCTATTGGGTATAGTCACATGTGTGACCTCTGTGAGTGAGGTCATAGGTCATCTATGGGTCAAATCATCCCTGTGAACCCGTGACCTCCTTTCAGACGACATTAGCAGTCCCTCGACTGTGAAGTATTTTTCCTTAAAGGGCAAACAGCTGAATGTTATTAAAAGATGAAGAATTTTCTTACATAATGTATCTCACAAAGTTTCACAAGAATTTGTTTGAATATCTATGCAATTTAATAAATAGAAAAATAACAAATAAATATGACATTAAAAAAGATACATGTAGCCTAATCATTGTGTTAACTGCAATAAGAAGAATCCTGTTATTTTACCCGACGATAAAATTGTCAATATTTCAGATTTTCTTTCCATTTTTTCCCCGTAAAATATAGTCAGAATTTGGTTCTAGGGTCAGTTATGTAGGTTTAGAAATTTTGAGCAATAGGGTTTTGGTTAAATTTTAGGATCAAAATTTTACAAGTCAATTAAAAGTCGTTGGATAAAAACCAGAATACTTCTCTTTGTGTGGAAACCTGTAAAGATCCACAATCCTCGACAAGGTGTTATGAAGACCCAGTGAGTGGTTGGGAGGGGAAATTGTGTATGATTTTATTACACATCCTTCTGAGCTGAAAATGTTTCAGTTTTCCTGATCGATTTTTCAGTTGGAACTAAATTATTGTATTTTCTCTCAAAATAGGAGTCTAAAGAACTGAATCATGTGTAAAAAGGCAATCTAATGAGTGACCAGGCGGACGCAAAAGGGGGTATTGACCGCTGGACATAGGTATCCTACTCACAGAATGTCAAAACCCCCTCGCACCCCTTTCCCAGAACAAGTTGTTATTCATCATACCGTGATGGCGCCACCTCTTCAATATCATGTGTAACTTTTTTGTAAGGCAGAGTTCCAGCCAGTAGAACAGACATAATATTCATGTTACGTCCAGATGAACAGTTTAATACTGTGCTGGATCCTGGCCCCCTGATATTACATCATAATAACCCATTAAGATCATGTCACACCCCCTTCCCTTGTTGAGTTGTTAGTCGTACGGTGAGGGTGCTACCTCGTCAATAATCATATGCGAGGCAGAGTTCCATCCAGTAGAACAGGCATAATAATCATCTTCGGCGCAATTTGAAACCCAAAATGTAACATCCACAAATCCAGCTGAGATGCCTTTGCAATAACCTGTAAAGAGAGAGAGAGAAAAGGCAAGGATGTAACATTTTAGGACTTTTTCTTTCAGGGTAAGGTCAACATAAACCACTGAGATATCTTTAAAAAAAACAAAAGTACAATGAAACATCCACTTGTTATGTATGTATAAGGTATTTGGGGTTCCCCAAGGCTCTGTACTTGGATCCCTTTACATCTGGGTAAGGAGGGAGGGAAATTGTATGAATCGGGTATTTGGGGTTCCCCCTCCCCCAAGGCTCTGCATTTGGGTCCCTTGAAATCTGGGCATAACTTTAGTATAGACTACGCACCAAACATTCTTATGGTTAGGATAGGGTTTGGGGTGTAAGATAATGGGATATAAGTGTACGAGGTTTAATCTAAAGTTACTCCAAAATCTGGGTAGGGATGATGCTAGGGAAATGAAATGTACATGTATATAATAAGGTATTTGGGGTTACTTCCCCAAGGTGCTGTAGTTGTTGTACTTTGTCCTTTGAAATCTGTGTAGGGAGGGAGGGAAATGCTATGTATCAGGCTCTGTTCTTGGGTCAGTTACAGGTCAGTTGAAATCAGGGTAAGGGATGGGAAAACTACTGAATATAGTATGTGGGGTTCCTCAAGGTACTAAACTTGCAATCCGGATATGGTCAATATAAATCACTTAAAATGCTTTTTCAATAACCCACGCAGGGAAAAGAAACAATAAAAGTGAGTAAAATGTACCATTTACAAAAGCATGGTCCAATTGTCACCATTTTAGTTTCATATTTTGGTTTAATAAGCGAAGCCATTTAGATTTTATAAGCAAATTTGTATTTGACAGGCCACTTCCATCTCAACTTGGTAACAACTGGTGTACAATTCTACTCGTAGCCTTTGAAAGAAAAGGAACTAGGAATCCCATGCCTCAATGCTAACTGATTGCCCCCGGGAGAGGGGGGGGGGGGTATTGATATTTGTGCCCGGGTAACCACCTTCGTGCTGCAGCCATTTTTGAATACATGCATACATAAAAGCTTATTTAACGTGCCATTTCATCAAGATCACAGCACGGCTGTCTATGCAGATATCACAATCAGATCACATCCTCCATAATGGCTGCTAAAAGGCGCACTTTATGTCCGTAGTTAGATTGTGAGTATCTAGACAGCACCGGGACTAATAAGGGACAGCTATGGGTATAATACCCTACTCTTCACGAACCTAGCTGTGACAAGCATATATGGGTGTGACTCTCTTGTGTAATGTTTTTAGGGCATCCCTTTACTAGTAATTTATTGTTCTTCAATATTGGGTTTTGCCTGGTGTTTTCACCAAATGTTATAAATAAATAAATATGGGACCGACGGCTTAACGTCCCCTCCGAAGGACGGGGCTCTCGCATGGTATGTTTGCCCTTGTCCAAACAACTATGGGTAGAGTGCATTGTTGACAACAACAGAGGTGAGAGCAGCCACAATCTCTGTTAGTACACTCTACACTGGCACATCGCTGGCAGTACTGTCTAATTTGTGCGTTTTAATTTTCGCGCTTGTGATATTTTTTACGTGCTGCGCGGTATGCACATAGCATTTTTCGTGGTACATTTATTTTTGCGCAAAGCGAACTGAATGCGAAAAGCGCAAAAATATATATAGCGCGAAATATACCACTTATACAGTATCTGGATTGAAGACATAATCGGGTACATGTTTTCACTCACCCATTATAATGCGTGGTCGATGTAAATTTAAATTCCCGTAACTGTTTGCTGCAACCACGCCATCTATCGCTGCAGGATCGTTGCACTCCTGGCCATTAAATTTAAAAAACCAACGACAACATGCGGTTTCATTGTAATTCCGTAATTGTAAATTGGCCGACATCTGAACATAGAGATAGGTGTCCGAGTATTGCTTGGTAAAATTGCAAGACTGACGAAAAAGGATACATAAAACCCGAGTTTAATGTGGGCTATGAGAGATTTGCCCGCCTTCGTAACACAGGGTGGGGAGGGAGGGAAAAAGATGTGTAAGGAATATGGGATTCCCCAAGGTTCTACACTTCGTCCACTTGAATTCAGGGGAGGGAGGGAGGGAGGGAACACATATTCATATAAGGTCTACGGTGGTTCCCCTTGAATTCAGGGGAGGGAGGGAGAGAACATAATATACATAAGGTCTACGATGGTTCCCCAAGGTTGATCTCTTGAATTCAGGGGAGGGAGGGAGGGAAAAGTTACTCACCCACACTTGGTTATTACTGGTGTCATAGCTCTTAGACACATCATCTAGTTTGGTGCCACTTCAATCACCTCTGTTCACCCAGACACCACACCCCAATCAGAGTTGGTGTAGTCTGTCACCCCCCCCCCCCTTTAACCCAGGGGACCCCTGGGGCGGGGCCCGGCCCTGGAGTGACTTATTACCTACCCAAACTTGGTTATTATTTCCGGTATCATAACTATTCCACCATTGGCACGTCTTCCAGTTGGGTGCTGCCTCAATAACTCCTCCAGGTTCACCTTTTTCTCCAGGAGGTCCGGCTCTACCGGGTGGCCCTCTGACTTTTGATGTGCATTTCTATTTGAAATAAAATAAACAGTGAATTTCAACATTTGTCAAGCAGGAAAGCTGCCCTAAGTCACCCCGCAACACGGCCAATTCAGTCCTTGCAATTTCGTTCGGCGGTGTGTGATTTTGTCGTTGAAATAAACTGTACGAAAAGAAAAGCGTTATTCGCAACTTGCTGTTGCGTGTCGTTCCCCTTTTCGTCACAGTGTGAGCATATTTGTGATGACTCGCCCCGAAAAGGGGGACTTTGCAACAGAACACTTTTCGAAAAACTGATCAAAATAGGCAGCAACAAATAAAGAAAATAATAAGAATTTCCAGCAGATTTTTTGTTGTAAAATTTGATCGCCTTGATCAATTTCAACAAGTAAGGTGTAATTTTCAAGCTTAGAAAATGTTGTAACAGATGAAATGATAAAATCAAAATTGATATCACCTGCAAAGTCCCCCTTTCGGAGTGAGCCATCACATTTTGGCTCTAACTTTGCTATAATTATATGTAAACAAGCTTTCCACTATTGAAGCAAAGTTGAACATCTCTTGGGTGATTGAATTGTCTTTTGATGTAGGCAGCTTCCTCAGTGGCGTAGATAGGGGAGGCCGAAGTGGGTGGTTTACCCACCCTTAGAAAAGTTTTTGGAGACATTTTTAATTCAATGGGGAAAAAAATAAATGCCTTGAAATAGTAATTTAAAAATGTTTCTTTGCAAACAGTTCTAGATACGCCACTGCAAGGTTTTCTGAACGTTTAAAAAACGTTTTGACTTTTGGCCAGGAAACCATTACAAAAAACGTGAACGTTTGAGTGTTGAGATTTTTCCGCCCAAAACGTTTTAATATATCCTTATAAAAAACCTTTAAACAGTTGTAAAAACTTCTAATTTACGAATGAAAAACGTTTCAGAGCCATGATTTTCCCGTTGTTTGTTTTTGTTTTTTGAACGTTTCTAAAACTTCAAAACGTTCCAAAAAGGTTTTATAAAAACAAACCCAAATGTAACCAATTATAAGAGCAAAAACGTTTTGGAAACGTTTTTGGAAGCATTAGGAGCAGTCTGAGCACCCAGACATGTTTGTTACCATCATCAACTTGAAAAACACATATTTTGCTACCATCATCAATTTGAAAAATGGGAAACACGAAATGTAAAAACACTCTGATATTTGATACTTTAACCGTTTTCAAATATTATATTTTCCTCTCACCCTGTTTCCATATCACAGGTGATCATGTAAAGCACAATGATAACCAAAAATGTAATTCGTCCCGCGGAGGGGTAGGGGGCACTCAAGTATAATGTTGTAGGCAAAACACCAGTATCAGGTGACAGCGTTTAGGGTATCAAAAACAGCAATTTTGGGGCAATTTTCAAGAAATATGGTACTTTTTCAAAGCCTATAGTGTGAAAACATCGATAAAATCCTGATTTACGGTGTGAATAGGGGACAAAGGGTATATATTTTGGTTTCCGAACCCTCCACCCATTTGGCCCTTCAGTCCTCAAAAACAACCCCAATTCACCTTTTCTTGGTCACGCTATGCCTTCAACATTATATTTGAGTGCCCCCTGGTAATTCTTCTACAAAAGTAATTCTTAAACCACAACAAAATTTGTTAAATCGCCACGAAATTTCTTGAAATTTGTTAAAGGCAGTAACCAGGGACTAGTCTATATTCCACTAAGAATAAAAATTTAAGGACATTACTCTTAAACTGAAAAATGTAGTGATATCCCTCCAGAAAAAAAGTGTGAGCCCTCCAGAAAAAATGTCAGCCCCCCCCCCCTCCGCTCGCCCCCACCAAAATGAAATCAAGAAAAGTGCAGAGTTTCAATACTAAGTACATATATAGGTAATGTAACTGTGCAAAATTTAACTCTTTTATGTGTTAATTTTCCCAAATTTGGGCGCAAATTTTGGCAATAATTTAAGAAAAAACTCTAGTTTTCAACAAAATAGTACATTTTTTTTAATGAATTTTAGCAACATTTGGATGATTTGCTACATGAAAAATGTTCGGTTGTACCTTTTTGTGTCAGAACAAAAGCTCTTTCGCCCCCTGCAAAATTGTCTTGCCCCTGCTCGCCCTCCTCAACTGATAATTTCTGGTTACGCCACTGATTCTAATGAATATTCCTTTAAAATTCACAATTAACTTCTGAACATAAATCACTGTACTCACATTTACGGTCACCTCGGGCTCGGCCTCGGCCTCGGGCTCCCCTCGATATACATGTAGAGCCAACTTTTCTCGACGAACCAAACCAAAAGACAGGTTTGAAATGGTACAAATCAAGCAAAGTGCTAAATACGTAGACGCTACCATTGTCGCAAATTTCATAGTTAACTTTAACTCTCTGATGCGAAGTCATCAATATACATGATATAGGACAAGTTCTTCATCCAAAAACAATACTTGGCAATCATTAATTTAGGCCACGTAATAAAAGAAACTTGTTTCACGTCTCGTACACGTTTTTTACCTCTCAAAAGAAAAGCACAGTTTGCCATGGTTTTTAATCTTGCTTAGGGATGTGCAGCCTCAAACATTGTACCTGGGTCTGGGGATCCCATTTCCCCCAGGTCCATGATTTCAAGTATAAGTTATATATAGGCTTATAAACGTTTTAAATTTTGTTCCAAAGACCGAAAATTTCAAGCAAAATGTCTGGTAAACTCAAATTAAAAAGCCGCGGGTCATTTCAGTTAGCTAGAGTCTTGAACCCCTTTAAACATCATGTTAATTCATGCCCTACACCCCTGGCGGTTCAAACATCGGAAAATAAACTTCTCCTGGGTCATTTGGTGATGATGTCGTTTGTTGTGTAGGCCTACTTGAATTACAACTTGACATGCACAAACTGAAAAATATGTCAAGAAAATAATGATTGAAAAATAGAAACAAACAACCCCAGGGATCACTAACATTGACGGAAGGTATAGGTATGTGCTGCACTCAAGACCTCTTTTTCAAGCCTCCTCTTGCAGCTCCCCAAGATGCTCCGCGTTTTAAGATTACTTCAGTTCCGAAAACCCCATTTTCAAAGAAAATTAGTCAACATGAAACATACTACTTTATTTCATGGCCATTTCAGTAGTCAATATCAAGTCTACATGGTCTGTTGCTTGACATTGGAATCGATTCACAATATCCGACTCTTGCTTGGTCCGACCTTGCCAAAGGTTTGTTTCATCGGAATGGATCGAAACGGGTCGAAGTGAATCGATATGCTTCGAATGGAAAACCGGGATGGATCGCGTTTGCCCGGTAGTTTGATTAAAAAAAAGTGACACATAACCAAGCCAATGACAAATGATATAACAGCGAGCGAGTGTCCTTGTGGGTGGGGCCTTTTCCCCCCAAAATGGCAATAATTGGCAAAATGGCATTTTGGTGGAAAAAGCAAACAAGCATGGTTCGCGAACCAGTAGTCTCGCCTGCGTATCGACCGCCTACTGAATT